>JAQPZY010001143.1:1140000-1395957 GCA_029931535.1 Margaritifera margaritifera | reverse complement strand
AACGTCGTCAACATAGAGATCGTCATGTTCGAGATAGTCTACTTCGTTATCATCGAGATCTTCATCGTCAAGAATGTCATCATGGAATCGTCATCATCGAGATAGTTTTCATCTAGATCGTCTACGTCCTCATCTTCGAGATCGTCAACGTCGTCATCTTCGAGATAGTCTACTTCGTTATCGTTGTCTACGTCGTCATCATCGAGATCATCAACATAGAGATCGTCATCTTTGAGATCGTCAACGTCGTTATCATCGAGATCGTCATCTACGAGACCGTTATCTTCGAGATCGTCAACGTCGTCATCTTCGAGATCGTCATCTTCGAGATAGTCTACTTCGTTATCATCGAGATCTTCATCATCAAGATTGTCATCATGGAATTGCCATCATCGAGATAGTTTTCATCTAGATCGTCTACGTCGTCATCATCGAGATCGTCATCTTCGAGATCATCATCATCGAGATAGGTAACGTTGTTAACATAGAGATCGTCATCTTCGAGATCGTCTACATCGTCATCATCGAGATCGTCATCTACGAGACCGTTATCTTCGAGATCGTCAACGTCGTCATCATAGAGATCGTCATCTTCGAGATAGTCTACTTCGTTATCATCGAGATCTTCATCATCAAGATTGTCATCATGGAATTGTCATCATCGAGATAGTTTTCATCTAGATCGTCTACGTCGTCATCTTCGAGATCATCATCTTCGAGATCTGCAACGTCGTCAACATTGTGATCGTCATCTTCGAGATCGTCTACATCGTCATCATCGAGATCGTCATCTTCGAGACCGTCATCTTCGAGATCGTCAACGTCGTCATCATAGAGATCGTCATCTTCGAGACAGTCTACTTCGTTATCATCGAGGTCTTCATCAAGTTTGTCATCATGGAATCGTCATCATCGAGATAGTTTTCATCTAGATCGTCTCCGTCGTCATCATCGAGATCGTCATCTTCGAGATCATCATCTTCGAGATCGTCAACTTCGTCAACATAGAGATCGTCATCTTCGAGGTCGTCTACATCGTCATTATCGAGATCGTCATCTTCGAGATCGCCAACGTCGTCATCAGAGAGATCGTCATCTGCGAGATAGTCTACTTCTTTATCATCGAGATCTTCATCATTAAGATTGTCATCATGGAATCGTCATCATCGAGATAGTTTTCTTCTGGATCGTCTACGTCGTCGTCATCGAGATCGTCAACATAGAGATCGTCATCTTCGAGATCGTCAACGTCGTTATCATCGAGATCGTCATCTTCGAGACCGTCATCTTCGAGATCGTCAACGTCGTCGTCATAGAGATCGTCATCTTCGAGATAGTCTACTTCGTTATCATCGAGATCTTCATCATCAAGATTGTCATCATGGAATCGTCATCATCGAGATAGTTTTCATCTAGATCCTCTACGTCGTCGTCTTCGAGGTCATCATCTTCGAGATCGTCAACTTCGTCAACATAGAGATCGTCATTTTCGAGATCGTCAACGTCGTCAAGATAGAGATCGTCAGCTTCGACATTGTCTACATCGTCATCATCGAGATCGTCATCTTCGAGACCGTCATCTTCGAAGTCGTCAACGTCGTCATCATAGAGATCGTCATCTTCGAGATAGTCTACTTCGTTATCATCGAAATCTTCATCAAGATTGTCATCATGAAATCGTCATTATCGCGATAGTTTTCATCTAGATCGTCTACGTCGTCATCATCGAGATCGTCATCTTCGAGATCATCATCTTCAAGATCGTCATCTTCCAGATCATCTTCAAGATCGTCAACGTCGTCAACATAGAGATCGTCATCTTCGAGATCGTCTACATCGTCATCATCGAGACCGTTATCTTCGAGATCGTCAACGTCGTCATCATAGAGATCGTCATCTTCGAGATAGTCTACTTCGTTATCATCGAGATCTTCATCAAGATTGTCAGCATGGAATCGTCATCATCGAGATAGTTTTCATCTAGATCGTCTACGTCGTCATCATGGAGATCGTCATCTTCGAGATCGTCAACGTCGTCAACATAGAGATCGTCATCTTCGAGATAGTCTACTTCGTTATCATCGAGATCTTCATCAAGATTGTCATCATGGAATAGTCATCATCGAGATAGTTTTCATCTAGATCGTCTACGTCGTCATCATTATCGAGATCGTCATCTTCGAGATCATCATCTTCGAGATCGTCAACGTCGTCAACATAGAGATCGTCATCTTCGAGATCGTCAACGTCGTCGTCATAGAGATCGTCATCTTCGAGAGCGTCATCTTCGAGATCGTCAACGTCTTCATCATAGAGATCGTCATCTTCGAGATAGTCTACTTCTTTATCATCGAGATCTTCATCATCAAGATTGTCATCAAGGAATCGTCATCATCGAGATAGTTTTCGTCTATGTCGTCATCTTCGAGATCGTCAACGTCGTCAACATAGAGATAGTCATCTTCGAGATCGTCAATGTCGTTATCATCAAGATTGTCATCATGGAATCGTCATCATCGAGATAGTTATCATCTAGATCGTCTACGTCATCATCGTGATCATCATCTTCTAGACCGTCATCTTCGAGATCATCATCTTCGAGATCGTCAGCGTTGTCAACATAGAGATTGTCATCTTCGAGATCGTCTCCATCGTCGTCATCGAGATCGTCATCTTCGAGACCGTCATTCTCGAGATCGTCAACGTCGTCATCATAGAGATCGTCATCTTCGAGATTGTCTACTTCGTTATCATCGAGATCTTCATCATCAAGATTGTCATCATGGAATCGTCATCATCGAGATAGTTTTCTTTTAGATCATCTACGTCGTCATTATGGAGATCGTCACCTTCGAGATCATCATCTTCTAGATCGTCAACATAGAGATCGTCATGTTCGAGATAGTGTACTTCGTTATCATCGAGATCTTCATCATCAAGAATGTCATCATGGAATCGTCATCATCGAGATAGTTTTCATCTAGATCGTCTACGTCGTCATCTTCGAGATAGTCATCTTCGAGATCGTCAACGTCGTCAACATTGAGATCGTCGTCTTCGAGATCGTCAACCTCGTCAACATAGAGATCGTCATCTTCGAGATAGTCTACTTCGTTTTCATTGAGATCTTCATCGTCAAGACCGTCATCTTCGAAATCGTAAACGTCGTCATCATAGAGATCGTCATCTTCGAGATAGTCTACTTCGTTATCATCGAGATCTTCATCATCAAGATTGTCATCATGGAATCGTCATCATCGAGATAGTTTTCATCTAGATCATCTACGTCGTCATTATGGAGATCGTCATCTTCGAGATCATCATCTTCTAGATCGTCAACATAGAGATCGTCATGTTCGAGATAGTGTACTTCGTTATCATCGAGATCTTCATCATCAAGAATGTCATCATGGAATCGTCATCATCGAGTATGTTTTCATCTAGATCGTCTACGTCGTCATCTTCGAGATAGTCATCTTCGAGATCGTCAACGTCGTCAACATTGAGATCGTCGTCTTCGAGATCGTCTACATCGTCAACATAGAGATCGTCATCTTCGAGATCGTCTACATCGTCATCATCGAGATCGTCATCTTCGAGACCGTCATCTTCGAGGTCGTCAACGCCGTCATCATAGAGATCGTCATCTGCGAGATAGTCTACTTCGATATCATCGAGATCTTCATCATCAAGATTGTCATCATGGAATCGTCATAATGAGATAGTTTTCATCTAGATCGTCTACGTCGTCATCATGGAGATCGTCATCTTCGAGATCATCATCTTCGAGTTCGTCAACGTCGTCAACATCGAGATCGTCATCTTCGAGATAGTCTACTTCGTTGTCATCGAGATCTTCATCGGCAAGATTGTCATCATGGAATCGTCATCATCGAGATAGTTTTCATCTAGATCGTCTACGTCGTCATCATCGAGATCGTCATCTTCGAGATCATCATCTTCGAGATCGTCTTCGTCGTCAACATAGAGATCGTCATCTTCGAGATCGTCTACATCGTCATCATCGAGATCGTCATCTACGAGACCGTTATCTTCGAGATCGTCAACGTCGTCATCATAGAGATCGTCATCTTCGAGATCGTCAACGTCGTTATCATCGAGATCTTCGTCATCAAGATTATCATCATTTTATCGTCATCATCGAGATAGTTATAATCTAGATCGTCTACGTCATCTTCGAGATCATCATCTTCGAGATCGTTAACGTCGTCAACATAGAGATCGTCATCTTCGAGATCGTCTCCATCGTAATCGAGATCGTCATATTCGAGACCGTCATCTTCGAGATCGTCCACTTCGTCATCATAGATATCGTCATCTTCGAGATAGTCTACTTCGTTATCATCGAGATCTTCATCATCAAGATTGTCATCATGGAATCGGGATCATCGAGATAGTTTTCATCTAGATCCTCTACGTCGTCATCTTCGAGATCGTGAACATAGTGATCGTAATCTTCGAGATCGTCTACATCTTCATCATCGAGATCGTCATCTTCGAGATAGTCTACTTCGTTATCATCGAGATCTTCATCATCAAGATTGTCATCATGGAATCGTCATCATCGAGATAGTTTTCATCTAGATCGTCTACGTCGTCATCATCGAGATCGTCATCTTCGAGATCATCATCTTCGAGATCGTCAACGTCGTCAACATAGAGATCGTCATCTTCGAGATCGTCTACATCGTCATCATCGATATCGTCATCTACGAGACCGTTATCTTCGATATCAATGAATATAAACAAATAAGAATTTAATTTCAATTCAAATCAAATTTATTTTTCTTGTAGAATCATTTGGAAAATAAAATTGTGTACATACTTTTCTCAAATAATCTGCTCATTTATTATATTTGCCAGGTTATGCCAAGATGTAGCGATTGGTGCCAATCTTTGAAAAGACTTGTTGAAGGAAATAACCAACCACTGAAGTAATGACAATCTATAGTATTCGCACACCCTCCCGTTTGTTTGTACCCCCCCCCCCCCCACCGATTTTAAAAACAAAAAGCATGAAGGATATGAAAAATGCACAAAACTTGGTCATTTACTTCATCAATTTATAATTTCTAACCCGATTGTCACCAGAGAGTCCCTAACACTGCCAACTTATTGGCATTTCAAACCAAACGGAAGCTCTCGATGTAAACAAGCAGACAGACTGCTCAATGTCCTT
Source organism: Margaritifera margaritifera (assembly GCA_029931535.1). Lineage (NCBI taxonomy): Eukaryota > Metazoa > Mollusca > Bivalvia > Unionida > Margaritiferidae > Margaritifera > Margaritifera margaritifera. The sequence continues at coordinate 1,390,757 of JAQPZY010001143.1, read as the reverse complement.
CTCTGGTTTCTAGAACAGTCCATTTCAGCACGAACAGTGTCGTCCAAGTCCAATATTTGCAATGTGTACTTTTAATATCGCTAAAAATAACTGAACAAATATAAAGGAGGAACTCGTACATACATGTGTTCAAAGAGATTAACGCGTAAATTTACGGAATTATTGAGATTATCAAAGATGGTGAACTACATCACAGCTGTTGCTTCAAAATATAGACTCGCCCATGCAAATATGGTGACTGTATTACTAAAGGAACTCCCGTTTGATTGGAAAAGCCAACAAGTTGACAGTGTTAGGGACCCCTTGCGACAATCAGGTTTGAAATTAGAAATTGATGAATGAAACAAGGAAGTTTTGTGCATTTTTCATATCTTTGTTGCTTTTTGTTTTTAAAATCGGTAGCAGGGTACACACAAATGGGAGGGTGTGACTATAGTCGTATTCATTCCGAAGCAAACCAGGTGTAGTCTTCAATAACCATCACAATGAAAGCTACGCATGTCGGAAAAAAAATTGTACTACCCTATATTGCGACAATTAGACCCGACATGCTCTAATCTTGACCCAGTTTAGAACCTGACCATCACTGTAAAAGTCCATAGTGATCAATAATTTTTGCCTAGAAGTTTCTTGATGACAGTTAAGGTGCAGAGCATTAAATAATCAGGAATGAATAGACTTGTGTTAAACTATATTAGTATTAAATTTTAGAACAACAATTAATATTTAATTTGAGTAAATGCACGTGCATGACCACACTGATATGCTTGCATAACTTTACTTTCAACTGCAGTTTTTACGTCTGAAAAGTGTCAGTGAAAAAAATATGACCTAAAAGAAAATGTTATGGTTTTTTTTTTAAATAGTATCCAACATTGCAAAAATATTTGAAAAAATTGTCCTGTAAAGCCAGATTGTCCAACGTCACTGCATTCTCTCATACTGCTACACCATTGACTGACATAATTTCCAGTTCTACCCAACTGCTTGTCTGATTGGTTTTCAGTACGAATAGGGTTATATAATATTGCAATGACGTTAGCTGGGATTCTTCCATGGACGAGAAATGCAAGTACATGTAAATAGCTAATAAAAAGCTACATGATACACACGCTTATAATACATGCTTAGTGTGAAATGGGCCTCCAATTGCTCGTTATTGAGTTGTTGTGCTCGGTGTGACACAATCATAGTAACAACAGGCGCCGCCACTAGAGGGCACTGGCGATCAAGATTAACATTTTCTCAAAATGTAAACCTCATTACACCTGGTACTTTCTCCGTTTTCGTATGTAAAAAGCCGACATTATTATATCCGAATGTATTCATGGTTGAAAGTTCAAATGTCTATATTTAGCGTATATGACATTGGGCCTTTTCTACAACATATTCGGCGAAAATAAACGAAAACCGAATTTTTCAAAACGGAGAAAAACTGAATAAACGAACATATACGCTCACCTACGCCTACTTTTTAAATACTTTGGAGTTCTTTTTACGAGAATAATGGTAAAATGTGTGCGAATATTTGCAGAAAACCCACGAATTACGTCTTTTTAAAACGTCACCCATGCCAGCAAGAACGGTAACTCTTCCCAGCACATGGGTATGTACAAAATGTAAACAATGACATCAATACGACATAAATTGAGTTCAAAAACACACGAAAGCTTGATTTTATGAAACGGCAGACGTTTATACCAAGGAATCAGATTATACAAACGTATTGTCATTCATTACAGGGCTCGAAATTAGCGGTAGTCCGCTAGCCCGAGGCTAGTAGATTTCCTCTCGGACTAGTAACGTTCATAATGTTAATAGTCCGATGGGCTAGTAAGTTTCGGTTATCAACAGTCAGCGTTTGTTTATGCCTCTCCCTAATAAAGACTTGACTTCAGCAGATGTTCTGTAGAATCAAGGCAGTGACTATTGTAAACACAGTCATAAAATATTAGCATCAGAAGATGAAGTCGATTTCTGCCTCGGAAAGGTGCATTTCTATAATAAGAAGCCATCCGATTTTGCGCATTTCGCTTAACAGCGCCAGTTATGGTCCCGTCATTAACAGCAGAAGTTTGGTAATTGATCCTAATTAATCTGATAACGTATGAAATGAAAAATGACATGGAAATAGTCAAATGTTAGTTGTTAAGAGATTTTTATTTCCAACAAATTTATGGCATTCTACAACTTTATATGCGGAAAGTTATTCAGATTTAAAATCTCTCCCCTCAACCATAAATAAAAACAATTTTGTTTCTTGTGTTTCTTTTGGATCATCTGATTGCAACGCGCGCTGTTATAGAGGGGCTGAACTTCACTATATTAGACATGGATAGTGAAGAGATCGTACTTATGTTTTACTTATTTCTTTTTCTCTCCATTTTTCTATTGGATGTTATATATAATATATAAAATTGAGATTAACCTGTTTTAAAGCATCTCTCTCTCTCTCACACATACACACACACGCATACAACATCGAATCCAAATCATCATAATGTTCGGTAAGAGTTTACGTATTAATGTTTGTTTGTTGTTTTTTGTCATTGATTTTATTTTATAGATATAAAAATTGACCAAAAATATCTTGTCATAACTAAATTCTAAAATGGCAATTGTTATTTAATAAATTGTGTTTTCAGATCAATGTATATATGTACAAGAACACTGTAATGCATTTGCACTATTGCTTTTAAGAGTTACATACAATTTAAACTTGTGTATGACTCATGATTATGTATTTCATGCAAAAATGTTAGGGGGGGGGGGCGCATTATAAAAAGAAACAGAATAGCGTCGAAAGCACATGGAACATATAAAAAGTGAATTTATTCTTGAAGCTGAATGTTCACAACGCATTTATATATAACCATATGTAAGAAATATGCAACTTTCAGCATGAAATAACATGATGTCAAGAATTTGCCAAAAGTGACAAAGACCAATATTAACATTATGGTGGATGGCTCATGTGTTTGAATGCTTCCTGTGAATTTATTTGAAAAGATATCATAAAGATATTCATTTTTGAATTATGCACACTCAAATTATGCAGAAAACATTCCATTTTAAGAGCAGCATATAATTTCAACTTGTGTATGACTCAAAAATATAGTATTTCATTCAAAAATGTTAGGGGGGTGCTCGATAAAAAGGAACAGGGGGGCTTCTGAATTACCTGGAACATAGAAAAAATCAGTTGATTCTTAAAGCTGAATGTTCACAACACATTTCTATATAAACATATGTAAGAAATATGCAAATTTCAGCTTGAAATAACATGAGGTCAAGAATTTGCAAAAAGTGCCAAAGACCAATATTAAAAATGGTGGACGGTACATGTGTTTGAATGCTTCCTGTGAATTTATTTGAAAAGATATCATAAAGATGGGTTCAGTTTTGAAATCTGCACACTCTAATTATGCAGAAAACATTCCATTTTTGTATATTCTATAATTCTGAAAAAATCATCCCGTTTCTAGTCATAGAAATGAATGCACCTGCAATCAATCATTCAATTGTAAACAAAAGTGGCATTACCAAACATTTTTCCCGAATTTCTAACGTGAGAATATCTTCAATGGCAGCATACAAAATTCCAAGTCAATGTGCATATCATTTAAGATACTCACTTGTAACAAAATCCTGCCACAGCCCAACAAAGTCCCAAACATGTCCGCCTCCCTACAGCTGATTCAAGAACGGGGCGGGTTAACTTTTGGCGGGAACTAGTCTCGTGACTAATTACTTTTCTTTTAACTATGAAACGGAAAAATTTATGGACCGACAATTTAATGGGGGGGGGGGGGATATTTTTTTTTTTGGTGCGCGAATATTTTGAACTGACTAAAGAATCACGGGAGGGTTGTAATCGCTTTTTTTTTCTTTTTCTCTCTAATTACATAAATTACCTCCTCCAGCAGATATGTGTAAATTGCTCATCCATCAGAGCATTATCGTCACCAGTTTTGATGTTTATGCACGGCTTCTTATCATGATCATACCCATTCTGATTCATTTTTCAGTCCCGGAAAGTTGATGTCTCTATCTGGCGCGATCACACTCTTGCTCAAAAATACCAAATCCCTTTATATCTTAAAAAATTTAAAACCATACCATCATCCTATGTTCGCACAAACCTTTGCAATTTGGAAAAATGCCGTTGTCAATGACCAGTCCAGTGTCAATTCCTTGCTATTTTGGGGACATAATGTAGAATACTGTAACATTATTATCAGATTTAAGGGTCCGGTTAGGGAAGGAAACTCCTCAATATAATATATTATTGATGGACTGGACGTTAGTTTATTTAGAAGAGGAAATAAAATGAACAAAATATAGTTTAGACCTTTATATCAAAATCTTTTGTCTGAATATATTGCAGTTTATTAAAATATTAATATACTGAAAATGGTAACAATTAGAAAACAGCAGATATTAATGAATATATTACTGACATCTGATGTCATCAAATACATTAATGGGGGGGGGGGGGTCGGACAGATCATGGAACTCTTTGAAGTCATTGACAATACCTCCCTGAAACTAGAATAAAATGGACATTGCAAAAGGAAAATAAATTCATTTCAGTCGTATTATTATTACAGTGTTCATAAATTCTTCTTTTTAAAGGAATAATATGATTTGACTATCTCCCATTTTCTATTTTTGGATTGCGGGAGATCGCTCATAATTTTGTAAGAATACGTCTTTCAGAGAAGTCTTTGATTTCCAGAGAGATATTGACTTGAAGAAGAAATATGTTCTATATTTCCAATGGGTGCGATCTGGCTGATAATGACACAAAGATGATATGCTATATTGATTATACGCCACCTGTCGGCCATAATTTTTATTTTGAAATATCCAATTGAAAGTTAGTATAAAACTGGCTTTTGCCCGAACTTTACCCTCAGCCTATTAACATCTTAACATGTGTTACTAGATCTGAACCATAATTTTACCTTTATCTTACCAGAAGTCACCTTAATCATGCGAAAGCCTGAATTGCTACTAAGTTACTTTAATTGTAATTAGTCATGGTCCAAGTTGGACCCTAATATTAGGGCGAAATTACCTCTCTTCAACCAGAATAGGGTGAAGTTGGTGAAAATAGAGAAAAGTGGGGTGTAGAGAGTTAAAAATAGTCTCTTTAAACTAATGTGTTTACATTTTTTCATATCAGATTATGAAAATGATGATGAAATATTATTAAAAGTTTGTACAAATAGTATTATTTTTGTTTGTTTCGCCGCATTTGTTGTATAACAGACAACGGCAACCTCAAAAATAAGTTGTAGTCGAAAATCCGCACAATTTTTGACAATAGAAGTCCTTTTTTGTTGTGTCAGTAGAATGAAATATCGGATACAATTATGAGTTTTGTTAGTAATGGACCTGGATGCGTACAGTGAGTCATAATTTGCTTCAAACTGAGATACAGGAAGTCAATTTTTCACTTGTTTTTCAAGGATAATGTGTGAAATTTCGATGGGAATTCCGTAGATAACAATGTACATTCTGGTATTTATGATCATCAATTTAGCACCAAAATTGACTGCAGAACATAGAACTTATTATTATGTCTTTGCACCTTCCACTTTTGAAGAGAGAAATTTACACGAAAGTCGACGTTTTACTTCGATTAATAATGCATTTTATTTAAACAAAATTGGGAGGGGGAGGGGGCGATAATGTCATCAAAGCAGTGCAGAGCAAAGTGAACTTCGCCTTTGGGATCTGTTTAGGTGACGGACTCTAAGGTGACTATTTCGCCCTTATCACTCTAGCGTGGACTCTATAAGTATTTAGATTCTCCAAAGTGTGCATTGTCGAAAAGCTGACGAGAGCAGACGAATCACCATTTTCATAACGACAGATATGTACATGGGCCTTCTTTAATTAGATTTTTTATCCTGTTTGGATAGTTGACTGTACATGATGGTATTTTAGTTAGTTGACTTCTCTGTGCTTGGTAAATATGCTGCAAAGATTCCTATCCTTTAAAGCACATAACTTTAATTTGATGTAAAACAAACTAATGGTGCCATCTGATCATAGGGCACCTTTATTCCAATAACACCTGTAAGTAACAAATATAATTATTATAATGCAGTCTAAATTTATATTGTGTTAGGCGAAAAACAGTCAAGTTTGTTTTATATTAAGGACCTGCTTTTTATACCAAGAACACAACAGCAACAGAAATTTCTACTACCGCTACTATTTAAAAAGGCAACTTCTCTACAAAACAAGAACCAAATTATACAACTAATTTTGGTTTGCATCTGCTATAAAGGGACATATACAAATAAATTGCAACAAAAATTATGAGTGATGAGGGTTAGGAGGTTATAAACAATAAGCCTATGCGTTAAAAATTCCCCAAAATACTGGTTTCACGATGAAAAGTTTCCACTTTTATTGCTGGAATCATACATGTAGTGTTAACATTGTTTATATTTGTCATACAAAATTTGTTTAAAGAACATTTTAGTGTCATTCATTTTCTGGTAAAGGTCTATAATATGCAATCGAATGTTTACAATATTAAACATAGATTTAAAATACTAGAAAACCAGTAATGTCTCCCTTGTTCATAAAGAGTAGTATAGTGGTATACCCTGGAGTTAAATGGGCCGATCTGAGGTCAGTGGGAATTAACACTACGATCGCCATCTACAAAGTATGGGAATCTGGGGTTAATGGGAATTCCATGTAAAAATGCCCATAGGATTAATATGTGAGTATGATTCTGGGGTCACTGGGTTTTAACATTATGAAATAAGCATGACATTTTCCCTTCACCAAATAAATTGTTTTTAGTTTAGATGCAAAATGATACTCTGGGGTCAAGGGAAAAGATAATGTTAAAAATGTTCATAGGATTAACATGTTAGTGGGAATCTGGAGTCAAAGGGAATTCTATGTTAAAATGTCCATAGGATAAAGAGGTGAGTGGGAGGCTGTGGAACAAGAGGAATTTAACATGAAATTTGGACTCGAACGAAAATGCAATGTGAAAAAGATTCACCATGTTACACGCCGTTTGACTGAACATCAACGACACCTACTAACCAATAAACCGTTTGACTGACCAGGGGCCCTGATGGCCGAGTGGTCTAAGGCGCGAGCCTTTACATATCACTCACATCTCACTACTGTCGCGTGGGTTTAAGTCCCGACTCGGCGAACGTGGGTATGTGAGAAAGCTTGCAACTAGCTTCCCGTGAGTCGATGGTTCTTCCTCCACCAAAATATTCAGGATTAGTAATGGGGGGGGGGGGTACAGGGGAATTAACATTAGCCCGTAGGTTAACATTGGGGGGGGGGACATTTGGGGGCAGAAGTGTTTATAGGGCCTAAATGTTTGTAGGGCAGACGTGTTTATAGGGCAGAAGTGTTTATGGGGAAGAAGGTATTTATGTGGTAGAAGTGTTTATGGGGTAAAAGTGTTTATGGGGCAGAAGTATTTTATGCGGACAGAATAGACACATACACCCAACAAACACACAAACATAGAAACACCATTGGCAATGTTTTTGATTGTTTCTTTTCTAAAAGATGTGGGTGGCCCTGAAAAGGGCCGTTTGTTTTAACTTTGACCTCCTTGACCACCATTTCTTCAGGAAGCCTAGGATGTTCGTCTTCTTCTTAGGTGGATCAGGGATCCAGTCCGGTTGACCCAATCTCCTGAATTTCTCCTGGACCTTGATCCAATGAGCATTCAGGCTGTGGAAGTCTCTCAAAAAACTGCTAGCTCCGCTTGGTCATTTTCACTTCCTGGACTTCAAAGGCAAAAAAAAAAAAATAAAGAGCCGATAGCTTTATTTCACTTTTATATATTTTGTAATTCATTCATTGTACTTTCAGAGGCTGGCATTGCTTACTCTGGCAAAATTTGTTTCCCTATTTTAATAACTGCTGAAAATAGTATACTTTTGACTAATTCCGGCTGATTTTTCGAGTACTTTGGAGCGGCCATTTCTGTCTGCTCTGTGTTTAGATCATGTACAATTTACACAAGTACAATATTTAAAGAAATTTCAGCCACAGTACATGAAAGTAGCATAGAGGTATGCCAACATTCTCTCCTTGAGCATGTTGCATATGCAAACAACTTCATCTTACACCTGTCGCTCTCTCAGAAGCACGTAATATCTGTACAGCTCCCCTGTTATTGCTAATTTATGAAGCTTCTATTAAATATTGATCACACAAAGTGACATTTTTTGGCAATATAAAACGAGGCTGATAGATCAAAGTCTGTGCAGGCATTAATGTTGTTTGCAACGCAATCTGGGGAGGAAATTGAATCCCTAAAGTAATTGGGAACATTTCGGTGTTTTCGTCATGAAGGTGGAGAAGTCTGAAGTGCAGGATTTAGACCGCTATACGGCCCCCTTGTATCACAGTATACAACATATATATCCATGCAGTTGCCTCATCTGTTGGCATCAGCATCAGTTGGAGGTTTGAATGTTACCATATTACGTGCTGGCAACCAGTCGGACGAAAGTTTGTTTGTTTGTTGTTGTGTTTATTTTTTTTCATTGCCAGTCGCTCTTTGCTGTGGATAGGTAATGAAGTAAAATTAAAAAGGCTTAAAACATTTTACATGACTTTAAATTTATCGCCACAAATGGGGGGGGGGGGGTAGAATGGGTTTGCACACGCGTCATGTTGTGTTTGAGTGAGTCGTGTGAAAAGAGCGAGTTCCAACGCAAATTTTCAAACAAAATTAAAACAAAATTAACAACAACAACAACAACAACAAAAACAACAATAATTTCAAAAGAAATACAATTGTAAAATAACAATAAAAGTTGAACAAATAAAAAAATTAAAATTTGACAAATAAAATAAAAATTTCAATTTGAAAAAATGTAAAAAGTACAACTATATCTTTTTTATTTTTGGTGCGTTTAAAAAAAAAATTAAAATAAATCTTTAAGACACTTTTAGAAAAAAACAGGCTTAAACATTTGTCACTTTTATAATAATAAAAATGAGTAAGTGTAACGGAGTAGAAAAAGAAGCAAATTATTCAATCATATTATACTGAGTAAATTAAATTTTAGAGAAATCCAAAAACAATTATTTGAATTATTACCAAATAAAAAATATACTCCGGGACGGGGAAGTTTATTCAGGAATAGATTGATCAATAAATTAACAAACCTTGATAAAACAGGTGATTTTAAAGATAGACTTTCTAGAATTGGATATATAATCAAAGATAAAATGACGAATTAAGGGATTCAGTAATGGAGTAAAATAAAAGAAAATCGGAGATAGAAAGAAAATCAGATTTTTTAAAGTATTAAAGAGAAACCACAATTAGATAACGAAGCTAAAGAAATTATTAACTTTTTTTTAAGAAGTATTACTAATGCACAAGAAAGCAAAGATATTGTGGAAAATAAATTAGAAATAAGTTAATAAGGTGAGTGAAGAAGAAAATATTTAATTAAGAAAACAATACGCAGATAATATTTAACAAGAAACGGAACAAAAGGGTTTGATGAAATGTATGCAGCATGGGAACCAATTTAGTGATGAGTGTACTGAATCCAAGTCAGTTGCAAAATATGTGGAAATTATTTCTTTTGTTGATGAAACACGAAAAAGAGAAATTCAGAAAATCAAAATATTCATAGATGAACAATTTGAAATGAATTGCGAACGATCAGTTAAGTATACCTGACAAACCAAGAAATACATTGATAGAGAAAGTTTTCATATATGTGAAGGAATAAGCAAAGGCAAAGTTTAACAAAAATATTTGTCTAAAAAAAAAATTATAAAAAAAATAAATAAAAAAAACATGGGTGCAAAAGAACATGATTGCAGATTTATAAAATACAATATAAGTTATGGTTTTTAGAAAAAAAAAAGATAGTGGATGAAAGTATATTATCAATAAATAAAATAAAATAAAACAACAAAACAAAATCCCTAGAAGAACTAGCAAAATATAATATTTGCTTTAGTGAATATAAGAAGGAAGTAAGATATTACAAGTGGAAACTTAACAGCAATGATATTATCGGACGACGATGGAGTTTTATCTTCATCGGGTGAACGTAGTTACGAAAACAAAGAAAAATTTGAAGAAATAAAAGCAGATTTTTCAAACCATATGTATACGTATGGATCAACATAGAAGAAAAGAGGATCAATATAAAAGAAAAGAAAAACTAGTGTATTATTGAAGATAAAATTTAAATGATAATAAATAAAAAATTTCAAAACGTCCAGTCCTAATAGTATTTACTAATGAGGATTCCGACAACACTACCATTTTCTCAGAATTGATAGATGTGGAATAGTTTTATCAAGTTTATGCTCATTACAAAAGATCCATGAAAGAAGACTACCAGGTGAGTAGATTTCGTGAATTTGTATGAACTGTTCTGTGTATGCGACAGGTTGTAATATAATGAATTTGTATGAACTGTTCTGTGTATGCGACAGGTGGTAATATAATGAATTTGTATGAACTGTTCTGTGTATGCGACAGGTGGTAATATAATGAATTTGTATGAACTGTTCTGTGTATGCGACAGGTGGTAATATAATGAATTTGTATGAACTGTTCTGTGTATGCGACAGGTGGTAATATAATGAATTTGTGTGAACTGTTCTGTGTATGCGACAGGTTGTAATATAATGAATTTGTGTGAACTGTTCTGTGTATGCGACAGGTGGTAATATAATGAATTTGTATGAACTGTTCTGTGTATGAGACAGGTGGTAATATAATGAATTTGTGTCAACTGTTCTGTGTATGCGACAGGTGGTAATATAATGAATTTGTATGAACTGTTCTGTGTATGCGACAGGTGGTAATATAATGAATTTGTATGAACTGTTCTGTGTATGCGACAGGTGGTAATATAATACCTAAAACCATTGATTTGCTATGGAACTAGGCTTGTATTCAAAAGTTCAAGTATCATCACTTGATTATTGTGAAGTCCAGTACATACATACATACATACATACATACATATATATATATATATATATATATATATATATATATATATATATATATATATCGAGAGAGAGAGAGAGAGAGAGAGAGAGAGAGAGAGAGAGAGAGAGTGATGCGCGTGTGTATATGCATGTTACTTCTTGTTTGACCAAACTTACATTTTTTTAGGTAACTCAATATCATTTCTGCTGTTCATAACTAATCTTGCTTCTCTTGTGCTTGATCCTTGGATTATAACATATTTTGAAAGACTTTCTGGGTTTTTTTCTTTTTTAATGAAATGTTGCTAATGACTAAAACATAAATACAGTTGGACTAATACACTGTTGTCCCAGACGCACACTAGCAGGTGTGTTTATAGTAATTTGCATCTTTTTTCAAAATATAGTGTTCCTTCAGACGTAGTTTTAATAATAATTTGTATTTCTAAATCTCTCCATTATACCATTCAAGTCTAAATCTCTCCATTATACCATTCAAGTCCAAATCTCTCCATTATACCATTCAAGTCTAAATCCTCCAACACTTAGTTGCTTTACTTTACATATGTTTCAACACCATCTAGTCTGTATACTATTAAAACGTTCTTTATTTCTTACATCATCAAGAATATCATATTTTATCCTCAACAATTTATTCTATTTTTTGTTTAAGTTCTGTTTTTTCGTGAGTTAATTTTCTAAATTTTATTTTACATTAACATAACTTTTATCACTTAGAGGTGTAAAAAAAAGTAAGTCTGAGATTAGACTTTGAATATAATACTATTGATTGTCCTCCTCAGGTATACGTCATTTGAATCTAGGTAGTTTTATTTTTAAAAAATTTTGATCCTGTTTCTCCATGTGCATATATGGTTTGTATGGTTTATCATAAACTGAAACGTATGGTTTTATGATGATGGTATATGGTACAGTTCTTTTTGTATTTTTTCCGTATTTAACTTATGTCATTTTATTTAATGTTTCAAAATCTGTATCAATTACAAATGGTACTTGAATCTGATTGGAAAGTTTTGAATTCTAGCACACTTCCTTTATTTGGCCCTTCAACTCTTTGTCCTGATTCATTACACCTTTGCAATAAACTTGTTCATGTAAAAATTTCTGTGTTCCAAATAAATTTAAGCAATAGACATAGACACATTTTTTTATTTCTGTTTTCATTATTATGGTGTATTAATCTGGAAATTTTTTTTATTAAAACATAATGACTATTTGTCTTTCCTTTAATCTCGTATACTGGTTTAGTCAGTAATCTTTTATTTTACTAACATATAAGGAGTTTAATACATTTTAATAACCAGAAACATTTTCTTTACATTATTCTGTTTATCAATTTTTCGCATTAATGTTAACTAAACAGGAAAATCTATCCCATCACATTTTAATTTAATTAAAATAATTTTTTTATGTTGATACCCTCTGTACATCTTGCTTAACTGGATATAATTCTGCTAATACTGACCACATGAAATATGTATTATTATTATTTTTAATATTTATACAAAACTTACTATTTTTTTTTTTTTTTGGGGGGGGGGGGGAATCAATATACGATGACTCTCTGAAAGGTGCATACTTTGAAATATTTACATCCATTATTCAACTCCGTCAAACGCCCAACCGCTAACATTTTCCTGAAAATCTTCAAGTTTCTTAAATATTTTCTCAATTATTTCATCAAGAATAGCACCAGAATTATCTCTCTGAAATAATGCTTTCATTTTGTTAGTTATAATTACATTGTAAATAGGTTCTGAAAATGTATCACCCGTTATTGTGTTCACGAACATAACACTGAGTGATATTTAAAATTGTATTCCTGATTTCTTTATATTTTTCTTCAGAATAATAATAATCTCTAGATATCTTCTTGTAACAAAAGGTTTAGATCAAATTTATTTTATCTTTTTTTTTTTTTTAAAGTTCTTGTAAATTGTAGCAAATAGGTTATCTAACCTTTTCAAAGGTAAAAATAAATTGTCTCATTTATACCTGCTTATCTATTTTTCTAATTCCTTATTTTGTTTATACTTGAATACTTCTTCTTCTTCTTCTTTCTCAATCTTTTTTTTTAAAAACATCAACAACTTCTTTGGTTTTTGTTGTCTAATTGTGGCTTCTCTTTAATACTTTTTAAAAAAAATCAGAAAATATCTATTTGATTTCCTAATTTTCGCCAATTTTCTTTTTATTATACTCCATTATCGAATCCCTTAACTCATCATATTTATCTTTCGTTATCTATCCAATTGTAGAAATTCTAGCTTTAAAATCACCTGTTTTATCTAGTTCTGTGGTTTATGGATTTAACGTGCTTCAATTAGGAGAAGAGGCATCAATATATTCCTGAATAACTCCGCCGTCCTGGAGTATATTTTTTATTTGTTAGTAGTTCTATTTATTGTTTTTGGATTTTTCAAAAAATTGAATTCCATCAATTTAATATGATTGGATAATTTGCTCGTTTGTTTGTTTTTTTGTTTTTTTTTGTTTTTTTTTTTTCTTTTCTTCACGTGCTGAAAAATGGCATCAAACCCCACAAAACCAAATCCAATCATCCACAGTCAGAGGGAACTGGCATCAAACCCCACAAAACCAAATCCAATCTTCCACAGTCAGAGGGAACTGGCATCAAACCCCACAAAACCAAATCCAATCTTCCACAGTCAGAGGGAACTGGCATCAAACCCCACAAAACCAAATCCAATCTTCCACAGTTAGAGGGAACTGGCATAAAACCCCACAAAACCAAATCCAATCTTCCACAGTCAGAGGGAACTGGCATCAAACCCCACAAAACCAAATCCAATCTTCCACAGTCAGAGGGAACTGGTCAAGTGAAGAAGTAGCTGCATCTGACTGAGCATTGACGATTTTTGTTGTTAAATCACATATCATTTGATGAATGTTTGTTAGATTGTAACTGTTATTATTTTACGATTGTGTTGATTTTAATAAAATATAGAATTTGAATGTAACGAGGCAGGAAGAAAATCTGTTTACGTAATTGTAGGATATAGGCCTTATCCTCTGTACAAGGGTGGAATGTATCTCACTGAGTACATGGAGAGAGAGGAAGAATGTATCTCACTGAATACATGGAGAGAGAGAGGAAGAATGTATCTCACTAAGTGCATGGAGAGAGAGGAAGAATGTATCTCACTAAGTGCATGGAGAGAGAGGAAGAATGTATCTCACTGAGTGCATGGAGAGAGAGGAAGAATGTATATCACTGATATCATTGCAAGCACGGAGAGAGAGAGAGAGAGACAGACAGAGAGAGAGAGAGAGAGAGAGAGAGAGAGAGAGAGAGAGAGAATGTATCTAATTGATTTCACTGAGTGCACGGAGAGAGAGGGAGAGTTTTCAGTATGCAAGTATTCTTTTGTTCTAGAATATATGGAAATACTAATACCAATAATAGTTCAACTCGGAACTTTAATTTCTCGTTAAGTCAAAATAAAGCAGAACTAAATTGAAAACATGCCATTAAACACTCCGAGTTACTACTATAGTAGCTGTGCAGTCTAATCTGTACTCAAACCCGTAAACAGCCTGGCTAAATAACACGAAATAATCAGATCACATTCCAGATTTTACAGAACCAAAGTTATATACAAACAATAGTAATTTATTGGTGTACTATTTGGTTGTGGTTGTCGGTTTATGTTCATTGTATCTTTGCAATACGTCACGCGGTAATTCCTGCATATATGTAAACCAACAGCACTTGTAACTACTGTTTGTACCCGATCAACCTTGACGCCTATCACAGTTTGTGAATTTAAAACCTGATACATTGACCTATCGCCACTTGTCAATCACGCTGTTCGATTAACCAATCAGCGAGCATAAATTAGACACACCTCCAGGCATCGTTTACGTTCGCCATTTTTCTCCGACAAGCTGATTGTTACAATAATGCATTGGTTATCATAACTATTTAAACAATTTCCAATGGTTCGTGATTTTTTGATCGATAATGGTAAAAAGGAGTCAATGGGGGCTTTGTAGTTCTAACAAGGAGTCGATGGGGGCTTTGTAATCCTAACAGTCGATCGTCTAAATGGAGAAGTTAGATTTATTCCTTTCCCGAAACCTAGACGAAACTTGGATGGATAAAGACTTGTGGTCGCCCGCACGATCAGACGAACATAAACACAATTGATGGCAATTACCACGTGTTTGTTTGCACAAAAGTATGTAGACAAGCACGTCCCATCGATAATTTGAAGAAGAAAAAAAACGTAAGAAAAAGAAATTGAAAAACATATGTAAAAATGAACGTGTCTAGAATATGGGTTTTGTTGTGTGTATTTTATCTTCTATAGAAGCACTGAACCCCAGATTGCATTATTTTAAAGTTTGAAAATTTACACTTTAATGTTGGTTTGTCCCAAAACTAATGCTTCCTCTTCGCGATCTTTCAGACACCTGAGTGACTCTTTACTTTCAGCCATTGAGCTGAAGGAGATGTGGGGGATGAAAAGTTTAATTAATAATAAAGAAATACAAAAAACAATGGTTTTAGATAATTATCTTCCGATGTATTAAGTATTTATTTACATGTTTACATCAACATACATCACTAATCAAAATTACATCTCACGAACAGTAGAACTTTAAAATTATTATGTACAACAGTATACTTCTAAACAGTAAATTATTCACGATTTTGTTATATATTTTTTATTCATTTATCTCTAAGGCAGAAACAAAACTCAGTCTGTGTACTAAATACATTAGCATCTTTTGGAGTGAATTTCCTTTACATGAATATGTTCTCAAGCCGCATTAAAATTGATTTTCATGATTTACTCCAATAAAACACGTAGTTATTACTATAAGAACTTGAAATACAAATATAAATAATGTCTACTGCAGTATAATTAATGCAACTTGGAAATTGTACATTTTTAAGAATAATAAAATCATTTTTAGTAACCATATCACTGAAACTGAAACATATTTCTTTGCCAAATACTGAATGCTTGTCAGAGGTTAAAAGGTCGTCATGTCACGTGATTCGGTAGGCGAAGCGATCTATTATCTCGCTTAAGGTCAATTCTCTAGTTCTGATCGGCTTATTACTGGAATCTATTTTAGGACAGTATGCGTTTTCTCTTGACATTGTAATGCTACACTTGATTACTGGAATTATGCCTGTTCCAAAGGCGCTATTGCCACGCGCCGAGGTTATTTGATGCCATATGGCGTCATGTGATATACTAAATCTATTATTGCCTCCCCCCCCCCCCCCGAACTGTCCTCCTTCAGGATTAGTGCCCTCGCTGTCGGTTCCTGCACTATACCCCACCTGACAACATTATAGGAGAACCGTTCCAACGGGAGAAAACAATAATGAATAAAGTTATTATCATCCATACACGAGATATAAGCCACATTTTTAAGACTGCCTTAAGTCAAATTCCAAACAATGTCAACAGTTATTCTTGCATAAAAATGCGTGCGCATCAGTGTTGGACGAGGTGTATCAACATGGCCGCCTCCATGTAATAATATAAGATTTCACGCGTCATTCATGCCCTGGTGTGTTGTTATACTTATCTTTTTTTCCCGAGCTGCACCCGCAACAAATGGATCTGCATTTCCGCACACGCCTTCCAGGAAAAGAATTAAGTAAACCAAAGTATCGGATCGGCGTCTTCGCTAGTGAACTTTAAATTGCATCTGAAGTTTTAAAAGTTTTATGTGTGTGTGTGTGTGTGTGTGTGTGTGTGTTTATGTCAGATTTACGATCATACTTGTTTCTGTGGTATCAAAGTTCGCCGAATCCCTCAGGTGTGTTAAAATCCGCGCCCTCAGGCTCAGGCTTCAACGAACCCCTCGGGATTCTGCGAATGCTCATACCAGAAGAAAAAAAAAATAACCATAGCATAAACTCTGCAGGTACCAGTTAACATATGTAATCTTAGAGCAGCAACAAAATTCAACGTATCATGCTATTAAAAGGTCGTTTGAAACCCTTAATGGAAACATGTTTTTGAAAATTCATAGAAACCAAAACCAATACCTCCATTTTGGTTGAATCGAATTTCATGAGAACAACCTAGAATGTATTATTTTACACATGATCTGTTAGTACATATGTACTATTTGTACACGTGATCTGTTTAGTACATATGTACTATGTTCTTCTGTATTGTTCCAAGTACAAAGTGCTATATATGCTTTTAGAAGCTCGATATACATAAAGTGAGGGCAAATAAATTTATTCAGCAGCTGCAAACATCGCATACAAATTCAATATTAAATATCTTGTGTGCGCCTTTATTGCTTGTTGTAGTCATGTTATAAAAGCTACCAGTTTGGGTTTACAACACACTGTGCCTCCATACAACACACCGTGCCTCCATACAACACTTTAGAAAACAAACAACAAGGACAAGCAAGACACTTCATTCTCAAATATAGACTTAATGAACGCTTCTAGTTGTAAAAGGTGTAAAGAACAAAAAGGTGTAGCTTTTAACCATATACGCAGACGTGTATTAGATTGCAGTCACATAATAATGTCCTATAGAAAATGCGAATACTTTATCAAGGCTAACTTTCCATTGTTACATCCAAAGGAGTAGTGCATACAATTGCGCTTGTAAATACAGTACCAAAATACTTGATTCTCCTCGCCATGAGTTTTCCACAGATCCTCTACTTAAGGCAGAATTTATTTCATAGCTTGACTCAGCTTGTCCTTGTTCGCTTGAACCCAGGAATCAAAAGACAGGGCCTTTGGGTTCAGCTTCTTGGTCAGTTCAACATCCCTCAAATTATCTTTTAGCTGATAGAAATGAAACATGTAAGCCAGTTCCGTTGCTCCGGGGAAGGTTAATTTGGCGAACTCCTCATGAGAAATCTTGGTATTCTCAAACTGTTTTGGTTTCAGATGCTTTGAAAAGGTGGCACACACTTGGTCAACAGTCAGTTTGTCCCCAGCAAGGCCAATTCTCTTTCCATTGTGCTTGGCCGGATCTTTGAAAATTTCAGCAACACACGCACCCAAATCGTTGACGGATATTACAAACAGGGGTTTATTGCCCATTGGTACTGATACGGCATACTTATTCTCGGCTGTTTTCCTGGGTGGGAAGAAACCCAGGAAATTTTCATTGTAGAAGGAAACTCTGGTGCTAGTGTACGAAATTCCCGCTTTCTGAATGTAGTCTTCGATTTTACCCTTCCCATCAAAATGTGGCACTGGACCTGCTGCCCCTGATCCTTCCGTGTTTTCGAGACCGCTGAAGACGAGGTGTTTGGTTCCAGCAGCCTTGCATGCATCAACCACGTTTATCCCTTGTTGTATCTCACGGTTTACATCCAAAAGTTCCCAGTAGTTGGTCACAAGGAAACAGCCAAAAGCCCCGGTCATCGCTTTTTTCAGGCTTTCTTTGTCGTCCATATCTCCTTTTACTACTTCTATTTTAAGTTTCTTGAGTTCTTGAGCCCCTTTTCCATCTAGATTCCTTGTCACAGCGCGCACTGCAAATGATGGGTTCTGGAGTAGGGCTCGTACCACGCTCCCTCCCTGAGCTCCGGTTGCCCCAAAGACAACAACTATCTTCTTACTAGCCATGTTTATTAATATTCTATACCCTTGAAAACTCCCGTTCAACACTCAGATTTTGTGGTAGTCATTTTATATAAACAGGTCCGTTCGGACGTGTTTACTGGGAGTGGGTAACCGCATCTACGTCGGACTCTTGATTATGTGATCTAAAATATCCTTTCTTTTTGGGGATACATGGTTTAATTCTATAAAGGCATTACTGCGATGCGTGAACTATATGAATGCACTGAATACATTATCTTTTTCCTCTTTTTTTATATAAACAGCCTGTGTTTACCTGTTTTAAAAATGAATTATGCCGTTAACCTTCTACCCCTAACATTGCATAATAATTAACATTTGGTTCCAAAGACACCTGCCAACATAAACCTGGAAGGATCTGGATATTACCATATATCCCGACAAATATTTTACCTGACAGTCCATGGTGGATAAATTATGCTTCTGTTCAGAAAAATGAACTTTCAACGAAAATTTTAAACTCTATTATGTTTGCGTCATATGTCAGGATGGATTTGAATGTCAATGATCTACAGAAAAACAGCGACTTTAAAGACGCTTGTTTACAGGACGCGAGTTGTTTTGTCCTCTTATAATGTACGCTCTATTAACAGTCAATATACGACTTGCTACATCTCATTACGCATCAATAACCCCATTATGTGTCTCATACATACGAGTAGCGGAGTTCTGGAATGTGACCGTGTACTGGATTTTACACACAGGCAGTTTATGGTTTCACTGACTCGGCAGTTTTGGACTATGGCAGCGTACTATATTTACTCATCAACAGTTTATAGTACATGCAATGAATCAGCAATTTTGTGTTATGGACTAGAATTGCGTACTACATTTAAACAGGGACAGTTTATAGTACATGTATTGAATCCGAAATTTTAGAAGACCTTTGCATTCTCCATTACAGAAATTTACATTTAAAAGTGAAAAATAAGGACGATTTAATTAATCGGAAATAAAGAAATTGTAAAAAATCAAAACCCTAATCTTATACAGGTTCGTGCACTCTGCGGGTATATTGCGATCTGTCATAACCATATGCGTGTCCATTAAACCGTACGTCGTTTTGTCTGTCTGTTAGTCATTTAGTTTTCCTTATAAGCTGAACTCCATCTACACTGACTGAGACAGATTGGGCATATATGATATTATATTATGTTTTTATTTTGTTTTTGTTTTTCAGGATGAATATATTAAAAAAATGACTTCGGACTCTGGATGCAGCCAGGAGGACTTTGTCTTGTAACACAATCACAATTTTAAAAAGGTGATCACATTTTATATGATGTTTAGATCAAATAACGTTCACTGGAATCGATTCAAACGGTTATGTGCATCCCCAAAAAAGAATGGAACTAGGTCATAGGTGTGGCCTCGAGGTGCACGAGAACTCACTGGTTAGACAATCGGAATATAACACCTGAATCAAAGAAGCTCAGGTCCACTTTTTATTTTAATTTAATTTAATCTAAACGTTAAATTATTTATTTTGCCTATATGGTACAACAGCCTCTACACCAATTTGCTTTTGGTTGCTAAGGAGTTTTGTGTGATAGTGTCTTTTAATGTTGAAGAAACCGAAGACCCCGATTAAAGATGCTCGTGCATACCAAATTGTTGTCCTCGAATCAAATCAGATAAAATTGACGACATATTTAATTTGAACTTCATAAGTAGTTATAGGTGGGTACTGGGGGCAGTGATTGTACTTGGGGGCAGTAACGGAGTTTAACATTGGGGGCACTATGGGGCAAAAAAGTGCCAAAATTTATAGGGCAGTGGGTGGCACCTGATTTTATAGGGTGGAAATGTCCTTCATCGCTGCCTTGGTTCGGAGTGAAATCAAATCCCCACAAGGCATACCCTCCTGCATAATCCACGTACGAAATACCGTGGCTACTGTTGGTGCCTAACTGTACTGTGGCTTCAAACAGGGTCAAGTAAGATCGCAAGTAATTTTTCTGGGCAAAGTCAGGTTCAAAAGGTCTGGTACACAAAGTTTTACCATCTCGACTGACTTCTATCTTGGAGACGTTAAAGTGTTGAAACTGGAACGGATTCTGAGTGATGGTTCCGTTGGAGGCTGCATTAGAAACCATACCAATGATCAATCGTTTGGGGAGCTGCCCTTGGAAGATGTGATCTTCGACTATGGATCGGAGTCCAGTGGCCACAGTAAAGGTTTTCACTTCCACGCGTCGCACAGGATACTTAGCAGTGGTTCTGCTCAAGGTTTGACTGATGTCATTGGCCACTTTTGGTAAGACTTCTACACGTCGCACATAAAGTTTGGCTTCTTGGATGACAGTTTTCCACTCGTTAGCAAAAGCTATCAAATGGAAAGCGGTACTGCTTCGATTTAGTCTCAGGCGTACATCTACTCCATTGAGTAAATACTTGTCTTGCAACCACATGTCCAAATGCAAACGATCCATCATTTCTAAATTGCGCTGTCTGATTTTCTTTCGGCGGTCGTTAAATCCCACATTATGGGGTTCTGTTGGAATTTTTTATGAGCAGCATCATCAGTCTGGTCAATCCTCGACCCTACTGACGGGGATATGTCGTTGAAGGCACCCGCGGTGTCAGGTTTCCAGACCACTGAAGCATCCAGATGAGTGTTCTTGGCTTCTTTTCCATACGTCAAGAGATTTTCCAAGTAAGCACGGTAAGGGTAAGTATCCAAACTACTGCTGACCAGTTTGTTATTCAAGTACAAATCTATTCCGCTGAACAAGGAATGCATGAAATTATTGACGGGGGCTACTAGGGAATCATCCCCAGGAAGGGTGTTGTCATTTTCTTCACTTGAAGTTTCAGGTACAAGTAGCTGTCATTCAGGTCGATGTAATCTTCGGTTTGTCCTTTGATTTCAAATTCGATAGGAGCTGAATCCGTCAAAGACGATACAGGATGAAATTCTACCCATTCTACCATTGGGATTCTTGCATCGTCATCATGGTGGGAGGCATGGTAAACATATCCAGTTCTGACTTGGTACATTCGCAAGAATATCGGTGCATCATTTTCAATGGTTTTAATAATCAAACACGTCTAATTCTCTGACGGTTCTTTTTCTTTTCTTATTCTTTTTGGAACTACCGTGTGTTCTTTTATGAACTTTGAAAGGATTTCGATGTCGTCGTCGTCTCTTTCTACCTTGTCCTTGCTGTGAAGTAATGCCAGACCCTGAAGCGTGAAGCGTATTTATAGGATTTTCTCGGAGACCTAAAAGATCTTTACCAGTGTTCATCAACACATTTTTGCCTGCTTTCATAAAGGCTTCTTTGGGATTTTGTTTGTCAATGAGGACATTTTGCAAAAAATTCTTTTCCTTGCGTCAAAGCGGCATCTTTTAAGGCATGAAATCCTCGAGACACCATCGGTTTCAAAATAATAGCTACCGTCCGAAAAGCCGATCTTAACATATCTCCTAAACCATGTCCTCGTTGTCGAGCGACTCCTCGGTACACTGGATACATTTTTTTTGGGATGTTACAAGGCGTTAGAGAACCTTTTTTCGAAAATGTAGTTTCACCGTGACTTTTCCTTTGTCAATGAATGGTACATCTTGTCCCAAATCTCCTTTTATACTAATGTTGACACTGTCAAAATACGATTTACTGACTGGAAGATAATGAGGATGTACAAATTCACGGTGAACGTGAAACGTGTTTCCACCTTCTTCGTACGCACCAGCATCAGTATTTACTTTGAAAGGAATGACTCTCAGTAAGGGAGCAGAGTCTGAACACGATCGTTGACTTCCTTCCACGGAATCCGTTTCACAAGTGAGGAGTAGAGTCCAGACATACCGGCACTTTATAGGGTGAGATGGCTAAGGTAGGTATCTTGGGTGGCATGTTTTTATATCCAGGCTCCCAAGGTTGGTACCTTTTGAGATAGTCTCCTTCAACGGGGTGCCAGAAATAGAAGTTTCCCAGAATCAGTCTTCTATGACTTTGGAAGTAAGCATAGTGTACAGCTCGAGAAATGACTTTGAGTTTGCGTTTCACTTGGATCTTGACCAACTCTCGGTAAATCCTTTGACGCAATTCCAAAGGCAAGCCACGAATGTACTCTGGTAAAGTTTCCGACTTGGAAAGAAGTAACTCTCTTTTGTATTCTTCACGATACTCGTGATAGTTTTTCTTCAAAATCAGACTTCTGATATGACGAAAGTCCCGATAGTACGCAAATCGAGGAATGAATTGAAGTTTACGTTTCACTTGAATCTGGACAAACTCTCCGTAAATACGTTCTCGCAACTTCGAAGGCAAGTCACGAATGCGATCTTCTAAGCTAGGTATATACTGAAAAATGTGTTCTTGCAACTCCAAAGGTAAACCACCAATGTACCATTGTAAAGTATCCTCCTCCGACATGTTTTTTTTTTACTTCTTCAACTTTGTAGAGGCATAACATCTGACTCATTGTACTCATACTCTTTTACGACCACTGGTAACTTGCAACTTCGAAGGGGAGTGAAGTTTCACATCACAAATGAGGTCTTCTAAAGGGGTCGTCTTCTTCTTGGTGACAAAATACTCACATGCCAACCAAATGGAATCGGTAGGTAATGGATATCCAAAAAAACCATCAGTGATTATCCTATCTAATTTCAAACGACGTAAAGGCGATTCGTCCTGAGGTGTCAGTTCTTGTAACAGCTTTTGGAATTCTTGTCTGTTGGTCACATTTTTTTCCTTCACTTCATTCCATCGAATTCTATATTCCACTGCCACATTGTAGGTGGTGCCCTCCAATTTCTTAAAAGTGGAATGTAGTTTTTCATGAATGTCTGACCATTTGAATATCTTAGCCCAAATCAAATGTCTTATCACATTCAAATACCAATGGTTAAAATGTTTGTGTCGTAAAGGATGTAACTGTTCTTTACGTTTCACTTGGATCTTGACCAATTCTTTGTAAATACGTTCTCGTACCTCAAAAGGTAAACCACGAATGCGATCTTCTAAGCTAGGTATATACTGAAAAATGCGTTCTTGCAACTCCAAAGGTAAACCACCAATGTATTCTTCTAAAGAAGTATTCTCCTCCGACATGGATTTTTTTACTACTTCTTCTTCTGTTTGGCATCTGGCTCATCGTACCCGTACTCTTTTAAGGCCACTAAAGGTAAGAACCGACAGTGCGGAGACCATCTGGCATGTTCAATGTAAGCTGAGTCGGTAGGCTCCCAAAATTTAAGTCTCACACCGCAACTGAAACACTGAACTTGATCTCCTTCTCCCCCGTATTTAAATCCAGATCTAGCTAAAGCTTCGGGAGTAGGTCCTTTTAAATATTTTGGCCACTTGTCTTTGAATGTCTCGAGTCGACTTTCATACTTGGAATAACCAGGCAAAGTCACTGGTATCGTCAACTCTTTACTCCTGTAGGTATGACAATTATTAATTGAACGATTAATAAAGAGTAAAGGTTGTCCTGCATTGTTAGAGGGTCGTCGGTGAGTGACTGAATCCACGATGTCACAACGTACGGAATCCGTTTGATCGTGTGAATCGGGGATGCCAAACCGTATGGAATCCGTCTCGTCGCATGGAACTGCATCGCACTCCAAGTCGTGATGATGGTGATTGGAGTTCACACCACCACCACCACTAGATTTCTCCCTTGGTGGTGGGTGGGTGGCAGTTTGAGTACTCTTATTGTAGTTTGGTGGAAGGATGACAAAATGACTCATCTTCTTTTTATTCTTCCTCTTCTTGCTCGGTCAACGTTGAAAGTCAGTATGAAGGTTTAGTCTTGGAAGGGGTTCCTTTTTTATACTCCAAATCAGCGTGTCCGTAAGGCAAAGTCGTGTGATCTGGAAGTCTCACTCGTTTTTGGTACACAATGCGGTACACTTTTTGTACAGGTCGAGTAACGATTTGATGATTAGGTAGTCGTACAATCTTGTGAGGTTCTAACGTGTGCACTTGAAAGTCTTCCACTTGTCCAGACAGTAAAGCATTTTTTAAAACCTCAAAGTTGACTACTTGGTTGGTTCGATAGCTCAGAGTCAATCCTTTGACTTTACAGGAGGTGTGAAGTTGGCCTTGTGGGTCTCGGTATCGGTAGCCGTAATTTTTAGGGCCACCGCTGGTAAAACTCAGAATGGTGTCTTGAGGGTGCTCGTCTGTCAAGGCTCCTAAACGATCTCCTTGAATGGTAGGGTGGGGGCGACCGGGTCGATGAATGTAGATGCAACTGTCGGTGTCAAAGTACAGGGCACGATCTCCCAAGTCTTCTAACGCTTCGTCGTACAATTTCAAGCGAGCATGAGCGGTCACGTAAGCTGCAATGACTACGTTGCTAAACTTGTCAGGTTTGACAAACTTGGGTTCTTCTTCGAAATTGACTATGATCAAATCATCGCGGACGATTTCGACGTGCTTGACTAGTATGCTTTTATCATCCACTAGTTTAAAGTAACGATAAGGATTTGTGACGTATTCCGTTTTGGGTAAGATCGTACGTTGGACCATTTTTCCCCACAAGCAATTGAGCATCACTTTGGCAAACAATCTTTTTCCTTCATTTTTTTCCACCTCTTCCAAAGTGATGCCTTCGATGTCACGGTACTCTTCTTTGAATCGCTCTTGGTCTTCGGGAGTCTGACACCACGAAGGATAACCACTAGCTTCTTGTTTCAGTTTTAAAAACTGATTGACGTACCCCGAGAAAATGCCTGGATGATTTGTGGCGTCGTCCTTTTGGTATTGGGCTGTAGTTGGAAAGTGCCAGATTTCGTATACTTTCAACAAACGGTATCCACGATCCAGTGCTCGAAACAATTCGGCACTGACCCACGTTCCTGTCAACGACCTTTCTTCCTTCGTGTGGTGACAGGGATGATCTTGGTTGCACGTTTCAGCACACGTCAGGCATAAAGGAAACATCAGTTTTCCTTGACAATGGTGAGGCAAGATGGGATGGTACAAGCTTGTCGGAGGTAAGACTTTACATTTGATTAATCCTTCGTATTGACGAATGTGTTCCACGACAATGTGTTCTGTCAAAATTTCAGGGTGACCGGTGGGAAAACGAGCATATTTACACACCCAAGGATACAAAGAACACACGTCAATGTATTTGATTTCTTTTCCTTGGGATTCATTCACGTCGTACAGCAAACGAGTGGCATTGGTTCGTCCTCCAAATAAACTGTGTCGCGGATCCAAAGGTTCAATGTCGACCGCGTCGTAACTTTGGGTTATGTTCTTAAATTGAGGATCGGTTTTCAAACGTCGATCGTACTCGTGCTCCCACATTTCTACCACTTGGTAGCCTTGACTTTCTAAGTGAAGTCGTCGTTGGCAAGTCTGTTCGTATAACTGTTCCATGGTAGAATCTGAATAAGGACTTTTCATATCTCGATCAGGATAACAAGTAGGGCATCCGTGAAACAAGCAACCCTGAAACTCGTACACTGTGTGCGGGTTTTCTAAATCAAATCCATCCACGGAATAACCTCCAATCTTCTTTTCTCCTCCTCCGTTTGTAGCATGTTGTATCCATTTGTCTTCTTTTTGACATAAGTAATGAAGCCAACGTAAAGCTTTGACCGAATATTGACGACTGGCAAAGAGAGACGTGTTGGAGTCGATGATGGCTAGTTGGTTCTCGGGCATGAAATTTTGCCTGTAGACTAAGGAACAGGCTTTAGGTAAGGTGGCTGCATCTTCCAAAGGATCGACCTCTCCGTGATCGAGAAATAACTCTCGAAACTTTCCATAACAACGTCTTAAAATATCCACATCAGATCGACAATACTTTAACATCTCTTCTTGAAAGTCAAATGGATCGGACTGGTGAGCGCGGTACCAAGTGTGAAAAGCTTCTCGCTGTTCGGGGCGCATTCCGTCGGGGTCGTAATCATGAAGGTCAGGCAAATGAGGTAGGACAGCATGTTGATTAGCTTCCGTGTTGAAGAAGTGAGGAAAGTAGCCTTTAGCCATTTCTGTCATGCCAAACGTTTTTGGCATGCGACTCAAAGGCATGGCCAAATAACTCATTGAATCTTTAAACTGAACTTGTCCTACTTTCATGTAGATTAGCTTTTTTCCGTTCATGGTGACTTCAGGGCGTTCGGTCCCATGGTTCAAATAATAATTTAGTAAAAACTGTCCATCTTATCCCGAAAAATTGTGAGCTATGACGGTGGCATACCGATGACAATCTCCATAACGTTGAATGTCTTCTTCGCTCCAACTGTCGTGGGTGGTAGGGTCTAAAACCCATTCAGCAAACTCAGACAAAGTGTTAACTCCACGAAAGATTTTTTCACGTCCTCCTGGAATCCGACTACAATGAGGACAGTGAAAATGAATCGATTCTTGAATACACTGATCACAAGCCCGATGCGCCACACAGAAATTTGGAATGTGAATACCCATTTCTTGCATGCATTCAAAATCAAAAAAGATGAAATCTACTTGTTTCTTGTTCTTCTTTATTTCTTTCTTCTCTGTCTTGTCAAACTTTTGAATAAAACATCGATGATCAAAATCGACGATCTGTTGAGAAATAGAACATTTTTTCTTGCCAGCACAAACGCGTCTCTTGGTATTGTTTGTTCGAATTAGTTGTCCACACGTAGAACACGATTTCAATAAGTCGCAAGCACATTTTTGTTGGTGTTCTTGTGTCTTGCGATGCTGTTCGTAGCAAGAGGAACTAACAAAACTTCGTCGACACGTCTCACAATGGACGTGATTTTTTTGTTGTTCAGGAAGGCATGGTTGGTCCGCTAAACAGCCCCGACATCTTGCTCCGCAATGAATGTGTCGCTCCCGATTGTTAAATCCTTTGTCACATTTCTCACAGTAGTAAGAGTGTCCCAAAAATCCGGTAATACTATTGATGGTATCAAAATGTTCTTGATGGTAATAGAGGTGAATGTATTTTCCTTCAGGAAAATCGGGGCCTCGAAACACCATATCTCCGCACACTTCTTGAGAGTGAACTTTCAAAGTATAATGAGGAGCCAAAACATCTTGAAGTTTCTGCATTTGAGAAATACCACACACGGTCTCTTTAGGGATACCCGCTTGTTGTAACAGGAGTTCTGCTTCGTTTCGTTGTTGGACTCTGTCCGACTTTCGAATTCTCTCCCAGGCTTTTTTCCATTCTTTACTCTCGTTCTTGTTGGCAAACGTACGCCCCACCACAATAGCTCGAGCCAAGCACATCTGGTCTTGAGTATTGTCGATTTGGACGACACTACGTTTGGTAGTGCGAAGATCGTCGACCAATAACGGTTTTCTGCTTCGTCCGCTCCCTCGAGGAGGAGCAACGTGTGTCATGTAGAGTGTGGCCTTTCCATCGGTGATGGTAAACTTGTCATTCGATTGTTGCACATGTTCTATTTTGGACATGACTTTGTCTGGCGTTAATTCTGCCGGGGTGCTGAACTCGATCCAAACAGGACTCTTCAAATTGTCGTGATGAATAGACAGTCTCAAGCGATCATCTTCTTTGGCTCCACATTGCCGTTTCAAGTTCTGTAACACAGATTCCCACAAATCACTAATGAACCCCGCCGCTTTCTCGGGAGGTACTTCGGACTTTAAGTCTTTGAAGTGAACCGTGTGAGTGTAAGCTGTAGTTTTAAATTTTCGAGAAGTTATTTTTTGAGTCTCTCGAATCCGATAGTAATTTTCAGGAGGAGCCAAGGTACTAGGTTGTGTTTTTTGGTCAGGGGTTCTGGTGTTGGTGGTGGGGTTTTTTTTGGGTGGACTTGAAGGTGGTAAGGTTTCAGGTTCACTCATCTCCTCTTCGAAGTCACTTGCATGGACTTGAGTTGGTAGTTCATCTAACGGTGTTTCAGGCGGCACGGAATGTCTTCGTCGTCGTGGCCTCTTTGTTTCTTCTTGTTCTTCTTCTGGTTTCTCATGGTTTGGGCGTGATCGTTTCATCTTGAAGTTTGCTTTGAAACTGATTCAGTTTCACCCAGGTACCTATATATAGAGAGAGGAGAGTATATATAAAGAGACCTTCTTAGCTTCAGAATCAGTCTTTGGTGATTGAACTTTCAAACTGTAAAGATGGAAGAGTCAAGAAGACAGATTGCTTTTTTGAGAGATTTGCAGACAGTCCTTCGAAAGTATACTACCAGTAAGAGTAAGGACTACTCCTCCTCCTCTACCTCTCGAGATAAAAGTCAAGATACTTGTTATATCTGCCAAGAGAAAGGACATTGGGCTCCAGAATGTCCACAACGTCAAAACCAAAACAGAGATAAAGGGAAAGATACCTGTTATCATTGTAAAGGAAAAGGACATTGGTCTTCGGAGTGCCCTCAGAAAGAACAAGAACAAGAAGAAGCAGAAGAAAATCTACCAGAGGAGAGGGAGGAAGCTGATTCAACAAACCTAGAAGAAGAAGAAGAACATATCATCAAGAATAGTAAGAAAAAGAGAGTGAGAAGGATGGAAGACAGTGAAAATGAAGAAGAAAATGTACCAATGGAAGACATGATTCCTGTGACGATCAGGATCCCTATGAAGAAGAAATTCAAGAAGAACAAGAGAGACAGACAGTGAAAAAAGCAAATGAACTTTGTTTTGTTTTTTTTGGTGTTATATGTTATTGGTGAATTATTTTGTAACAAAAAAAATGACAATACACAAGACTGGAAAAAAAAGTAAGTGATTTTGTGTTATTTTGTTTTAGAGTATGGATGCACGCACGCACGCACTCACACTTATATAAAAGACAATGGGATTTATTAAGTTTTACTTGATTTGGCAATTTGATTTCTTTTCTAGAAATCTGGGTGGCCCTTAAAAGGACCGTTGGGGTGTTTGTTGTTGTTGTTTGGTTGGTGAATGATGTTTTGGTGGAGGAAAGGCAAAAAACTTCCTTAGCTCCATGTCGAGTAGGGTTCATCAAGAAGAGCCTGGACTTACTAAATGAAGTGAATTACTTCCTTCACCTTGTTCAACAAGATGAATGGTTGTATCCACCCCATAGTAATGTCAGGCGCGAAGAGGTGAACCTTCATCTCGTCATAACATTATTAAAACAAGTTTTAGAAAAGGAAGTGGCTCACATTAAAATCTTGTGGGCCCAAGAAAGAAGAATCAAGGAACAGGCTAAAAAAGAACAGGATTTTCAACGCCTGAATTTAAACTGAATGAAAATCCAGGATAAGTTCCGACGGATGAAACATCCTGACTGGCTACCTGATTCTTTACCACCAACACTTCCAGCCAAGAAAAAAAGAATTCACATCATTGCCTTTTGTACCCCAAGGGCCCACGCTATGATAAATTCCCGTTACTGCCCCCAAGACCACCCATTTTACAAGAAAAGATTAATGCCTTTTGTACCCCAAGTGCCCACGCTATGATAAATTCCCGTTACTGCCCCCAAGTGCCACCCACTGCCCTATAAATCTTGGCACGTTTTTGCCCCATAGTGCCCCCAATGTTAAACTCCGTTACTGCCCCCAAGTACAACCACTGCCCCCAGCACCCACCTATAACTACTTTCATATCCGACTGTCTTTACCAACTATAAAGCTACACAAGTGTTTGAATTTATTGTCATAGAACCCTAATTTGAGTGCTATTTGTCTAACTTTATTTTGTTTAATGCTTTCTCCCATTCAGTATGGGATAATCCGGCCCGCTCTCGCTTACTCCCGCTCGCCCTCGACTATTCTCACTCGCTCTCGATTACTCCAACACGTCCTCTTCCGCTCAATCTATAACTCTAGCTCTCTTTATGATCTTTGCAGCTCACTCGATTATCTCTCCAGCTCGACCTTAATTACCCCCGCTCACCCTGCTCAAATCGCTCTTGATTTCTGCCCTGTGATCTCTATTACTTTTTTTCACATCAATTTTAAACTGTTTGTACTAACTGTGCTGTGTCAGTCAGTCCTTATTTTATATTATTATTATTATTATTATTATTATTATTATTATTATTTGAAATTGTCTCTGAAATGATGTTTTCGCAGAAGACAGTATGTATGTATGTATGTAGTAGTTCTTTACGGCACCTCGGCACAAAAGTGGCTATGTAGTGCCACAAAAGGTTATGTTCCAGGAATGTAAAATTAAATTGCACAAAAATTAGGAAGATAAAGCCTTTAAAATACGTGTATAATTAAGTACAACAAGATAAAATCTAAAACGCAAAGATGTGCAATGTATATAAAGTAACAGTTAAAGGTAACACATGTAAAGTCCCTAAAACATGATTAAAATTTCTAGTAGTTTGATATGGGGAATTTTAGATTTCAGTTACTTATTTGGGTCAAAACCTTCTATACTCCATGATTTTACACTCGAATTACATTCGAGTTCATTATTTACGCGAACCCATTCTTATTTTCAATATCAATTCCAACAAGTGAATTAAACCCTACAACCTTACACCAAAACCCCGATGCCACTTGTGAGGCATCGAAAGGCAGGTTGATTTAGCATTAATAGGGTTCTAAATTTATAAC
The DNA here is from genome assembly GCA_029931535.1 of Margaritifera margaritifera. NCBI lineage: Eukaryota > Metazoa > Mollusca > Bivalvia > Unionida > Margaritiferidae > Margaritifera > Margaritifera margaritifera. The sequence goes on along the minus strand of JAQPZY010001143.1, from coordinate 1,359,675 downwards.
ATCAAGGCCGCTGCGGTAATTTTGAGCAGCAAAATTTCCCGGTTTGCTTTAGTGATCACTGGGATTTGCCTATATTATTGATTGTAACTATAATATTGCCGGAGAATATTGATCGTCACTACACTGTAAAATATTCTGCTGATACTATTTTCTCTGTGGCAGAATATTTTATACTAGCAGAGAATATTTTATGCTAGCATAGAATATTTTATACTAACTGCGGCAGAGAATATTTTTATATTAAACAATTACCGCGCTATATATATATAAATGACGAAAAATTCACAGATTAATGCATATAGTATTCTAAAGAATTTATGAATATATCTGAGTCTGGGATTAATCTACCAGATCAGTGGAGTGTGCGTAGTGTTGCAGAATATTTAAATAGCCGTTTCGCTTAAATACATCATACAGAATTGTTAAAGATCTCAAAAGATGTATGGTTTTTTAAACACATATCCTGAGCATCTTGATAAATTAATCAACGTAGGAATTATCTTCGAAAAACAGTGATACCTACTTGGTTAAGCTTATGAGAAAAACCTGAAAAAACATTATCTGATATTGAGCAAGAAAAAATGAAGCCACTGACGTTGTCTCGACCACCTAGTACAGATAGCGAAACGAATTAATACTATAATGACGATGACATTGAAACCTCAAGCTAATATAGTAGCAGTACTGAAGATCACCAAGAATAAATCAGTCAGAGAAATGCTTTTAGTATTATAATATAGATAGGAAAAAATGTCAGAACAAATAGATGAAGATAACATGTGCGAGTTGTACGATAACGCCAGGTTCTGTAGATATCTTAAAAGCCATAACGGTAAAATATGGGAAGAATATGTAAACAGCGATTGGCCCGGTATAAAATGTCTCTTTCTTTCACTGGGGCGACAATCAACAGCACCAATTTTAGCAGAGCTAATAAAAAAAAAAGACAAGAGATCGAAGCAATTACATCACCATTTTTAGAAAAGATCAAAACAATTAAAGACTAATCTTTTTCGCATATATATAGAAACTTCAATGACATTCGGACGAAATCAATGCAATGAAATCAATTCCCTGGAAAACGCTAACTATGCGGCAGAACATGCCATTACGAATACTGTAAATCACATTTGCTCACATTAAGTGTTGGTCTTGGTGCTCGACAATGCTTACGATGCAGCATCAGAGTCAAATCGCGTAACCAGTTTTGCTGACCATGCGGATCGGTTCACTAGTATTATCGCGCGCAGGCGAAGACTCACATACACTGCTGTTATGGAACCTATGCTTGTAGAAACACCCGACAATGTCAACATCAGCGTTGTTGAAAACGATACAGAAGTAAATGAAACAATAGCCAGGATTGAAGCGATTGCAGTTTCTGATCCCGGTAGAGTATAAAAATATGATATGACGGAATTTGCAATTAGAGAAAGATTTTTCCTTATATACCATTGTGCAGACTGTGATTCAACTAAAGCAACTCGCGCGAAAGCGTAGGATACAAATACCAAGCCGTGTGCGAAAAGCTGGCATACATGAGTTATTAGGACCCGTAATTGAACAACAACTTTCCCCAGATCAACCTCAGTCGGTTACCTCGGCAACAGCAACGGTACAACAACTGAGACAATTCGCGCGCGAGCGTAACATAAAAATACCTAAGGCGCAAGAAAAGCTGACATACTTACGTTTTTAGGTAACATAGTCGAACCGCGTCAGCCCGTGAGACAGCTTCGTGAAACTGCAGCACGATACAATATTAGAATTCCTCCACGAGCCAAGCGGGCGGAAATTGCAAATATAGTCCAAGATGAACAAAACCGTCGACGCATCGCAGCATTATCGCCGCTGAGGCAGTCGAGTATGTTCATCAACAAAATGTTCCAGAATTAAAATTACCCAAACGCCTTGTTGATCTTTACGATTATCGCGCGATTATCCCAAGCACATACAAGCCAATCAGAGTTATCCCAAGCACATACAAGCCAATCAGAGTTATCCCAAGCACATACAAGCCAATCAGAGTTATCCCAAGCACATACAAGCCAATCAGAGTTATCCCAAGCACATACAAGCCAATCAGCGTTATCCCAAGCACATACAAGCCAATCAGAGTTATTTCAAGCACATACAAGCCAATCAGAGATTATCCCAAGCACATACAAGCCAATCAGAGACATTATAAAACTTTTATCAAATATTCGTCCGTCAATTATATCAACGATACAGCACGTGGGTGAGACAGTGTTGCGTCCGGATTTAATATGTATATTGTTCCCAATGTGGAATTTACCAAGCCTGGTTATTCAACCAAAGATGATTTTATACCACCTATAACAGTGGTTCCCAAACTCCGGGTCGCGACCCAAATGAGGGTTGCGAGGAACCTCGCGACCCTATACCGGTACTGCATTTTGGGTCGCAAAAGATGGTATTTAGGGTCGCGATTAAAAAGGTTTGGGAACCACTGACCTATAATATTTCCGACATGGCTTTGGAATAGTATCCTTGTAATCTTGAACCACAAAGACGCTGAGATCATCAATGATGAAATCGATAAAGGTTATGCAAGGATCCTCGAGAAGTTTGAAAAATTCTCCAGAGAAGGTTCAGGATGGATGCTTTCTAGATGTTTACAAGTTGAGCTTCATTTTTCCTCATACGTGCCTATTCGTGGATCGAGTTATATACCAACGCCAGAGTGTATTCCACAGTGGTCAGTAATCGATGTGAAAAACAATCGATGTTTTAAATGGACAATCTTATCCGCGTTGCATCCTGCTTGCGATAATACAGACCAGCCTCGAAAATACCGCAACAACTGGGCGAACCTAATTTTGGTCGTATTGAATTCCACGTACAAGTTACTAATATCAGTAAGTTTGAACAACACAAGCTTGTCTTCGCCGCCAATGTGTTTGCTTGGGATAAAGGTCCAGGGCCAATTTGACTATCTCCATATGCACGCAAGCGGACTTTAATTAGACTGTTATTATTAAGAAGCATGGACGGTTCAGAGGTGAAGGATCATTACGTATGGATAAAAGACTTTCAACCATTTGTATACCGACACAATAGTCTTAAAGCAAAAATGTTTCCGTGTCATCGCTGCATGCATATATTTAGCACACAACAGTTGTTTGACAATCATGAATTTTACTGCAGTGGAATCAATGAAAAGCCGCGGCGTATAGTTATGCCAGAACCCGGGAAGACTATTTAGAAGTTCACCGCGTAAGATGAAAATTCCGTATGTGATTTACGCGGACTTTGAATGCTTAAACCAGAGGTCGTCGTCGGAAGCTTCGCTTCCCAACGCACCCAAGGTTCAGTCGAATACAATACAAGTAGCCGAACAAGCCCCATGCTGGTTTTGTTTCATTGTCGTCAGATGTGATGGACAAACTGAGCAACCAATGTGTTATCGTGGTGAAGATTCAGTTGAAGAGTTTATTAATTTGCTTGAGGATACCGCGAAACGGATCCGGCGACAACTCTTTTCGCCGCAGGCATGATCATGACCAATGATGACATACGCAAGTTTTCCGCGGCCAAACATCGCTGGATCTGTGATGGTCCCTTTAAGACTAATAGCGATGGAACTGAAAGTTCCAAAGTTCGTGATCATTGTCATATCACTGACGCGTACAGAGGAGCCGCGCACATCGCATGCAACCTAAAGTTGCACATTAAACCAAGTAGAACACGAATTCCTGTATTGCTTCATACCCTGCGTGGGTATGATGACCACTTAATAATGCAAGCCGTAGCAACATCGTCAAATACTCCTATAAGCGTCATCCCCAAATATATGGAAAAATACATGACGTTTAGACTTGGACAACTGCAGTTTATTGATTCGCTGCAGTTTCTAAACTCCTCTCTGGACAAACTGGTTAGCAATCTTGCGACGAATGGTCGTTTTAAGATTACTCGCCAATGCGGCGGTGCTTTTAATGAAGCATTAAATCACGAGTTATGTTACTCACCAGGACCAAACCAAAACGAGAAACGATTTGCCTTACTGCTTCGTAAAGGAGTATATCCATATGAGTTCTTTTGAAAAATGTAATGAAACTAAGTTGCCCCCGTCGGAGTGTTTTTATTCAACACTGACGCCTGAAAAATTAAGTGTTATAGATGAAATGCATGCAATGAATGCCTGGTCCGCGTTCGGTTGTTGAAATCTCGGTGACTATCTCGATTTGTATTTGTGTACCGATGTGTTGTTGCTCGTGGATGTCTTTGAAACGTGATCCCGCGCACTACTTTTCGTCACCGGGAATATCCTGGGATGCCCTATTATCAATAATAAAAGTGGAATTTGAGCTGCTTAATGATATAGACCAGCAGCTATTTCTGGAACGTGTTACCTGCGGTGGGATTTTAATGGCGAACCACCGATACGCTCGTGTGGATAATTCTAATGTAGATGTTTACAATCCTGACCTTTCAAACAGTTACATCATGTATCTTGAAAAAACGAATTTATATGCTTGGGCAATGACGCAGTCCATGCCTGCTGGCAGGTTGCAGTGGATCGATCACACGCACGAGGACATTTACACAAATATAACAGCAACAGCGACCACGGATACTTCTTTGAAGTTGATCTGGAGTATCCAGACGAGGTTCACAACACCCATAACGAGTATCATCTGGCTGCAGATGCGTTGTTGGTGCCCCGCGAGTGGTTGTCCCCGTATTAGTGTACAATCGTGGACGAATCAGGAAGCAAGTTATTGAATATACCAAGCTTGTCCCGAATCGTCGGCCTAAAACTAGCTATGTAATCCATGTACGAAATCTGCAGTTGTATCTACGATTGGGAATGCGTGTGAGCAAAGTTCATCGGGTGCTTGGATTTCGCCAACGAGCTTGGATGGCGCCGTGCATCCAAATGAATACTGAGCTGCGAGTTTGATTTTGAAAACGACTTCTTTAAACTCATGAACAATGCCGTATTTGGCAAAACGATGGAAAATCTGCGGAAGCGTATCCGCGTTGATCTTGTTCGGGACAGTGAGCAAGATAAACTCAACAGGCTGATTGCGGACCCGGCATTTCAGTCAGGCAAAATAATTGGCGGCGGACTCGTAGCTGTTCACAGCAAAAAGGCCAAGCTGAAGTTGACAAAACCAATCTATGTTGGTGCGTCAGTACTATACTTGTCGAAGCTGCTCACGTGTGAGTTTTGTTACGACAAGATTAAACCGTTTTACCAGGATCGTGTCAAGATGCTCTACACGGACACCGACCCATTTCTTATGTATATTACCACCAACGATCTATATGCGGATATGGCATCAAACATTCTTGTAAACGAATTTGACACAAATGATTATCCAAAAGACCATTCGTTGTTTAGTAACACCAATAAAAAGGTGGTCGGTAAATTTAAGGACGTATGTGCTGCCAAGCCCATCGAAGTATACGTGGGACTGAGCCCCAAAATATACTCGATCGTTGTCGGACCGAAGAACATCAAAAAGCCAAAAGGAGTTCCCCGGGTTATTGTTGCAAAAGATCTAAAACACGAGATGTATGTGGAATGTCTTCGTGAACGACGCGAATTCTCACACTCAACCAATTGTATACGATCAAAGAAACATTAAATGGGTGTATACCGATGCACCAAGGTGAGATTGTCACCGCTGGATACCAAACGATGGATATTTCCCAACAGAATTACCACTTACGCGTACGGGCATTACACGATTGCAAAATCAACTTACGATTGATACGCATTGATGCACTAGCGTACAATAGACTATGGTGGTAGTTAAGTGTTTCCAGGAACGACTTGCAATTTCTCTCGCACAAATGCTTTACTTGGTGGATGCTCTGCTGCTCGTTCGACCGCAGGTGCCAAATGGTAACGTGTTGGTTGCCTCGGAAAATCAATCCGATCAGAGGCTGTAAATACATCGACGAACCATACCGGGTCAGTAGCACGAATTTGTCCACCTTCAAACTCTACAGGTGCATACAGATACCGGACAAAATTGTTTCCCAGTGATTCTAACGGTGGTGGTTGAAATCATCTGGTAAGTAACAGTGACAGTTTTCCGTCGAATCGCATCAGCGGGTTTTAATCCAATTGCGCGCGTGATTTCATTATTTAGTGTTTGTATGATTGAACAAAGCCGTGTTACCCACTCGCGAGATCGATCGTAAATCGCTCTGCGATTCATCATTAACAATTCGTGCGCGTACTGATGTCCGAATAATCTTTCCGCAAGTGTGCGGTTAAATCGTTCAACAATAGCTTGGTCACGATGTATATTAACATGTCCAACACGAACCCGCACACGGTGTTTTGTCAACAATACAGCAACGGCTCCGAGAAATTCTTTACCTGGATCGACTTGTAAGATATTTTTCACCAGGGTATTTAGCCCACGGTGTTCCGGGTAGTTTCGCTCACGCAGCAGCGACATCACCGCCGACGACCTTTTTTTAGACCTGGACCCAGAGGGTCTCGCGCGCGAGACGCGTTTGCGTCCGCTGATGGAATTGGAATTTCCAATGAATGTGAATTTATTTGCTCCACATCGAACACAAGTTCCAGCAATCGCGGCTCTACCATTACGTGTTTGAACTCGAGTTGGATTTGCAGTACGAGTTTTCATGCGGCATCGTACACAATATGAAGACATGATTGTATTATACAACAATTGTGTTGACATTTAACATGGCATCACGAAAAAGGAAAAGCACCGAAGATTTGAAAAACGCATTTTCTTCGAGAAACTCTGAAGATTTGAAATGCCCCGCGCTGAGAAAAAAAAAAGATTTTTCTGTCATTGACTTTTCCGCACAAGCAAGGCCAAAACCACTCAAGCATGGCGACAAGTTTCCAAACTAGGTTCGTGCATTGTTCATTGGTCCGGCTGGATCCGGGAAAACTCAACTGTTATTGAATATGAATTTGAGATGGTTAACGTGGATCCTCTGTGTGTTATTGCGCTGTCTGCTGACGATCAGCTGTGTTATGATGTACTCAAAGATTTTACTATAGAGCTTCAATCATCGTTAAGAAGTAAATCGTCCACCGTTGATTTCTTTTTCACAATTGACGAAACTCCTACCATTGATGATTTTGATTCAGGCGCGAATAATCTTGTCGTGTACGATGATGTGATGCTTGAACGCCAAATCAATCCCGCGCGAATATTTTCCCGAGGTCGACATAAAAAACACAGATGTGATATATTTAACACAACGATACGCACACGTGCCTAAAGCGATTCGGGACAATTGCAATATGTTAATGATATTTTATGGTGTTGACGATCATGGCCTCTCAAACATTCATTGGACTTGGTGTGCCGCCGACCACTCGTGGGATGAATTTCGGAATATGTTCGCAGATGTCACCCAACACCTGAATAGTTTCCTCACTATTGACATCACTAGTGGACCGGCCTCCGGTGGAAAATATCGTGCGGGTTTGGATAAACCAATTTAACAATTATACTTAACATATAAAATGACAAAATCCGCCAGCGACGCTATAGCAGAGGCTTTTGACCGACGTCCCAAAGCCGCGCGCGATCAACTAGAACTTGTACGTGAATACATGGATGCACGCAAACGTGTCAAAGATATGCTTCAGTCGAGACTAAACGCACGGGAAGATCTCACAGAGGGCGTCGAACAAACGTTTGCACCACTGATCAAACCATCAAAGGAAACCGCAAAATAAGTGCCGAAAGTCGCGGAAACTACTGCGGCGATGATGAGAACTAAAGATGAACCAGGTCCAGTTGTTAAGACCGCTGCAGCCATCGAACGCTTGACAGAGCAGATTGCGGACACGTAAGAAAGAATTACACATCTTGAACAACTACCATCTGAGTCACAAAAAGCGCTTAGAATATTTAATGAGGCAGGCCTTACAAAGATTGTCAAGGATGATGTAGAATTTGCCGCTGATTTCCCCCTCCACTGGAAACAATATGTGCAGGGAAAATACCAAAAGTCTGCAACTAAAGCACATACAAATTGTGTCAAGTGAGTATTTCGGGAGAGGTTTGTTAGACATTCAGCATCTGGCAAAGCCTGGAATAAATGTAATCTTAATATTGTAAAACATAAACAACAACAACGTGGTATACAGACAAAAACAAGGTGAGGATATCAGCAAGGTGCAACGTTTGCCTATTATTGATTGTGTGTCTGTGGACCAACAACAGGTAAATGAACTTGTGGATCGGTTGGAAACACTAGTGAGTTCAGTTCGCGCGTCCAACAACGCACCAGAAGTCATCAACGAGGCCGCACCGATTTGTCAGCGGTTGCTCAGCAACGACATCATGGACCAGGTACGTTTCGTTTATTGATGCGCGAACACATTGAAGACATCAATGATATATACGACGAACAAAGTTCGCACACCGATGATGAGTTCTGAAGCACCCAAATAAGTAATCGAAATCTTAAAGTCCCCAAATCAAGTTACTTTTCTTCGATAAACCGCATTCCCTTAACAATTTCAAGAGTTTCTCGGGTGGTACATCCTTGTAAGTTTCTTCAAGCAGTTCACATCAAAATACTTCTGTCTCACAGGGTGGAAATAGACACACTCGACAAGAATGTGCCCCACTAAAAGTGGACACTGGCAGGGTACACACTTCGGTCAAGGTTCACCTTTCAGGAGGTATGCACGATCCGGTATGTGTGTCCGATACGCGATCGGCACAGTACCACCTCATCTCTCCGATATGTTCTATACGAGGGATACCACTCATCTATAATAGGTTTTGATGTTCTTAAGTTTGTTTGTGGAGTTTTCATTCCACATATTTTGCCAAGTATGACGAACATGCTGATTTTAAAATATTTGAAGTCAGTATATGGAATCTTCCATTCGTAAACGAGTATCTGCTGAGCAGCCTTGGCTGCCACGGAAGACAGACAGATCGCCAATGTATGACAAATAAAAACACAGAGAAAACGATCCGCTATAGAGTATTTTAGTCACATCAGATTTTATTTTTTTCTTCAAATTCACCTGTCATACCTCTGGACTGCCGACAAATACTATCGCTCGAAAAGTGTGAGGTATTAAGTAATTATAGTCACTCTGAAAGATTGTCGGATACTCAAGTCCTGTGTTCGTCACCTAACTCACTGTCACCATATATCATACACAAATGCAATGATCATAACAGTCATTCAAACAAAATTTTCGGGATATTCTCAGTATATACTCAAATATATACTAATTCATATCTAGTATAGGTATAAATATATACTAATTCATATGGAGTATAGGTATAAATATATACTAATTCATAAAATCGAGTAGGTATAAATATATACTAATTCATATGGAGTATGGGTATAAATATATACTAATTCATATGGAGTATAGGTATAAATATATACTAATTCATATGGAGTATAGGTATAAACATATACTAATTCATATGGAGTATAGGTATAAATATATACTAATTCATATGGAGTATAGGTATAAATATATACTAATTCATATGGAGTATAGGTACAAATATATATTAATTCATATGGAGTATTGGTATAAACATACACTAATTCATATGGAGTATGCGTATAAACATATACTAATTCATATGGAGTATGGGTATAAATATATACTAATTCATATAGAGTATAGGTATAAATATATACTAATTCATATAGAGTATAGGTATAAATATATACTAATTCATTAATCGAGTATAGGTATAAATATATACTAATTCATATGGAGTATGGGTATAAATATATACTAATTCATTAATCGAGTATAGGTATAAATATATACTAATTCATATGGAGTATGGGTATAAATATATACTAATTCATATGGAGTATAGGTATAAATATATACTAATTCATATGGAGTATAGGTATAAATATACACTAATTCATATAGAGTATGCGCATAAACATATACTAATTCATATGAAGTATGGGTATAAATATATACTAATTCATATGGAGTATGTGTGTAAATATATACTAATTCATATGGAGTATGTGTGTAAATATATACTAATTCATATGAAGTATGGGTATAAACATATACTAATTCATATGTAGTATAGGTATAAATATATACTAATTTATATGTAGTATAGGTATAAATATATACTAATTCATATGGAGTATGGGTATAAATATATACTAATTTATATGGAGTATGGGTATAAATATATACTAATTCATATGAAGTATGGGTATAAATATATACTAATTCATATGTAGTATAGGTATAAATATACACTCATTCATATGAGGTATGTGTGTAAATATATACTAATTCATATGGAGTATGTGTGTAAATATATACTAATTCTTATGAAGTATGGGTATAAATATATACTAATTCATATGGAGTATGGGTATAAATATATACTAATTCATATGGAGTATGGGTATAAATATATACTAATTCATATGGAGTATGGGTATAAATATATACTAATTCATATGGAGTATGGGTATAAATATATACTAATTCATATGGAGTATGGGTATAAATATACACTAATTCATATGGAGTATGGGTATAAATATATACTAATTCATATGGAGTATGGGTATAAATATATACTAATTCATATGGAGTATGGGTATAAATATATACTAATTCATATGGAGTATGGGTATAAATATATACTAATTCATATGGAGTATGGGTATAAATATATACTAATTCATATGAAGTTTGGGTATAAATATATACTAATTCAGATGAAGTATGGATATAAATATATATTAATTCATATGGAGTATAGGTATGAACATATACTAATTCATATGGAGTAAAGGTATAAATATATACTAATTCATATGGAGTATAGGTATAAATATATGCTAATTCATATGTAGTATAGGTATAAACATATACTAATTCATATGGAGTAAAGGTATAAACATATACTAATTCATATGAAGTATGGGTATAAACATATACTAATTCATATGGAGTATGGGTATAATTATATACTAATTCAAAATATATATTAATTCATATGGAGTATAGGTATAAACATATACTAATTCATATGGAGTATAGGTATAAACATATACTAATTCATATGGAGTAAAGGTATAAATATATATTAATTCATATGGAGTAAAGATATAAATATATATTAATTAATATGGAGTAAAGGTATGAATATATATTAATTCATGTGGAGTATAGGTATAAACATATACTAATTCATATGGAGTATAGGTATAAATATATACTAATTCATATCGAGTATGGGTATAAATATACACTAATTCATATGGAGTATGGGCATAAATATATATTAATTCATATGGAGTATAGGTATAAACATAATCTAATTAATATGGAGTAAAGGTATAAATATATACTAATTCATATGGAGTATGGGTATAAACATATATTAATTCATATGGAGTATGGGTATAAACATATGCTAATTCATATGGAATATGGGTATAAACATACACTAATTCATATGGAGTATGGATATAAACATACACTAATTCATATGGATTATGGGTATAAACATACACTAATTCATATGGATTATGGGTATAAACATACACTAATTCATATGGAGTATAGGTATAAATATATACTTATTCATAAATCGAGTATAGGTATAAATATATACTAATTGATATGGAATATGCGTATAAATATATACTAATTCATATGTAGTATAGGCATACATATATACTAATTCATATGGAGTATAGTTATAAATATATACTAATTCATATGGAGTATGGGTATAAACATACACTAATTCATATGGAGTATAGGTATAAACATATACTAATTCATATGGAGTATAGGTATAAACATACACTAATTCATATGGAGTATAAGTATAAACATATACTAATTCATGTGGAGTATGCGTATAAACATATACTAATTCATGTGGAGTATAGGCATAAATATACACTAATTCATATGGAGTATAGGCATAAATATACACTAATTCATATGGAGTATAGGCATAAATATACACTAATTCATATGGAGTATAGGCATAAATATACACTAATTCATATGGAGCATAGGTATAAATATATACTAATTCATATGGAGTATAGGCATAAATATACACTAATTCATATGGAGTATAGGTATAAATATATACTAATTCGTATGGAGTATAGGTATAAATATATACTAATTCATATGGAGTATAGGCATAACTATATACTAATTCATATGGAGTATAGGTATAAAACAAAATCAGATGGCACATACGGGTTCTGAAGAAAAGTACATATTTATGTCAACAAAGCATGGACTGGTCCAGAAATAAGGTAGTCAGATGGCATACATTCTAACCAGCACTATGCACGAAGGTTTTACTTGTAAATAGCTCTCAGACAAACTGAATTACTATATCCCTCCAACGATCTTTAGAGAGGTAAAGGCAATCTCAGAATAAGGGTATCTCGTGTAAATCGAATTTACAAAGATTGCCTTTTATCTTGGGTACTAGTATTTTAATAAGATCTCTATACAATATCGAAAACGATATGGGCTGCAAAAATCACAGACATTTTGTAGCACGATATTTTTGCACATAAATTTAAAGTAATAACAGTCTTATCTGTTTGACCTGTGACGAATTTATATGTCCAATAGGTATATTTATAACAATAACAATCGCAAACATGAAATGCATTTTGTGTAACGTTGTTCATTGTTGTATTTATGTATCATGTTTTTGTAGCTTTATCTACAAAAGAAGATACATCATTTAGTTTCAAAGAAACATTCAAGCAAGTTGTAATAGTTTTGGACATTTTGACATTTCTCCTCTTCAGAAAAAGTAATTTAGACTATGTGAATTTTTAGATAATACATTGGAAATGACAAACCATTACCCTCTTTGAGACTTAAATGAATTGTATAATTTATGTTTAAGTTACCTCTACACAGGAGAGATTCAATTAAAAGCGTGACGAGTGTTGCGGTCACAAGACTTAAAGAAAATGCAAAATGTGATTTTCATAATGTAAATTCTCATTATATTTCAGAATTTGCCATAATTGAAAAGTCCGTGCTTTTCTGTTTGTCTTGCCGCATTTGGACAGATATATCAACTTTACTTGAATTAATCTGTTTCTCTATAAAATATTCAGAACGGCTATGAATTCAATAGTATTTTGATGATACTATAGTCTATGTTGCATATAAGAGCACAGATTCAAAGGTCGTATACGAGGAAATTTGTTTTAAGAATCTTTCACTAACATATTCGCAGTGACACGATCTGAAAAAAAATTGATTTTTCTTCTTCTGATATTTCTTAAAGCTGAGATTTTATTTTTTCCTATGATAACTTTCAAGGAAGCAAGAACCATGATTATACGAGGTACCCCAAAGTTTTCTCCATATAAACATGCTCTCGGCGTTGAACATTTACGTTTGAAAATTACTTCTATAATCCTTTGACTGCATTTTCAATACAGATCATTGTATCCAATTTGATTTTTGCTGTGAGCAGCCAATTCAACACCTGCAAGAATAAGCAAGCAGGTAGAATCTGAAGGCAATAGTGTAGACCTCGAACGTTTCCTATTTGATATGATGCGACAGCTTCAACAGTCGGCAAGAAGAGTGATGACAATACCGAGAGTAATTTTCTGTAAAGTCTTTAATCCGTTCTAACGGCCTGTTTTACCCATTGTGGTTTTGGTTTTGCTTGGTTATGTGTTTTACGGCAAAGCAACACAAGTAGATTATTTAGTACTGAAGCAATTGGAGTAAAGTGCCTTGCCCAAAGACACACCACAGTAGCCGGACTGGGCTGATCCGTGGGCACGATTCGAACCCGCACCATTTCTGTCGCGAGTCCAGCACGATGACAACTGAGATACCGTAGATCCTCCTGTCATACCTTGATCGATAGTAACTTGAGACCTCCAGTGGATGCTGAAACTATGGCACTGGACGAACTGCTTTCCCAGTGGCACTCTGACTTCGCACACAATGCCATTTTTATGTAGCATATTTAATATTTTTATTGTTAACTTAGCAACTTTGTGGAAACAATGATACTAACGACAGATCAAAACGAGGCTGACTTGTGGTCAAACAGCGTTTGTGCAAGCTGGCTGTGGTGTTGTTTAACAACGCCATAGAGGAGCAGTAAGGTCATCAAACACCAAAGACAGCTCTTTATATATCCGTACAAGAAGATAAAGTATGTTACAGGCATCTTTTACCAAAAGCTTTGTAATCAATGGAGATTCCGTCAGAGGACAAAATAAATCGACCATTTTCTGTCCAATGCCTGACCCTTTGGACTGAATGGCAAGCAGAGTAGTGGTGCAACTGTGTGCAGTTTGCTGCACAGATTTAGTTTGTTCTTGCATATTTAGGTGAAGATGAAATGTAGCGTAGCATTCATGTTAGGTATCAAACATCGTCATAAAGCATTTAAAGCAGCTATAATTTTCTGTGTCGATTAATTTCAAAAATGTTGGATTTCTGAGAAACTTATTTAAAAAGATGATGTGATCACATTCGTTCAGTTTTTAGTCGATTAGACAGGCGAACAATTATTGATATATGAGAGTAATGAAATCGACTGAAAGTATTTTGTGTTGTATTATCCGAAGCTAACGTCATCGCTTATTTAGTAATGTGCGTACTTGATGCAAAATCCGCGAAGACGTTACTCTCTTGTTAAGAATATTATTTAAAATAATATTTTATATCCATTATTATTGTACATGTATCCAGGGCCCAGTATATAGTGTACGAAAAGGGTCAGAACGACCGATAATGTTGCAACGGTATCCAAATATCGTTGCAACTATACACAGTTATTGTTTCAACGCTAAATTTTGTTGATGCAACGTTAAATTTTGCCGTTGCAACGCTAACATTTAGCGCTGCAACGGTATTTTTAACATGCACCGATGCAACATCAGAGAGTACTGTAGATGAATACTTTTGCAAAAGCATAAAATACCCTTGCAACTATGCCACCGTAAATATACCGTTGCTACGGTAAATTTTAAAGTTGAACGGCAAAAACTACCGTAGCATGAAATATTTAGCATAGCAACTCTAATCTGATATCGTTGCAACGATATTCGGACACCTTTGCAACTGTCCTAGTAGTTTTGACCCTTTTCGTACACGATAAAGCACATAATTGTTGACCAGCTGTATTGTGTATTTTATACACTTCAAACTTCATAGACTATTGTCTAAATACTACTTATGCAAACATCAAAAACTTTCAGAAATTAAAAGTCATATTAGAAAACAGTTACTAACTTTTGATTTAGATTGATACATACAGATCATCAGTACAGTAACTTGATCTGTGTGTGCTTGAACCTCGTCTCGTTTGATAGCGGAAGGACATAATGTATACTATACACTCTAAACAATTATTTCATAATACAAGGCCAATTTTTTATGTTGTTGTTGTTGTTGTTTTACTTTGATTACATCCATCTACTCCCTTCATGCGACCGTTGCAATGTGACGTCATCCTTGAGTGTGATGAATCTAAATCTGTATATGAGACAAGGTTTCCAACAGGCTTGGGGAAAAGCAGTCTTCATCACGAGTAACAGCTTTGGGAAAAGAAAAGCAGCCTTCATCACGAGTTTTATAACGATGGGAATAAAATCCAAGGATGATTTATCAACCACAAAAAAGAGATTCGCCTAGGCCGCATCAAACAACACATATATATATATATATATATATATATATATATATATATATATATATATATATATATATATATATATATATATATATATATATATATGAGAGAGAGAGAACACCAGGACCACCTAATTGATACATAAAAAGGAGAGAATAAATAGGGTTGACCTCACTTATTACAGAAAAAAATATGACATTTTATGAGCAAACAACCTCCTGCAACGGCCAGAAAGAAATGTTTTGAGTAAGTCAGCTCATTTATATCAAGTAAACCTATTGATGTCTTTTATATTCTTTTTCAAACCCAGAATTGCTTTTTTAAAGTGAGTATGTACAGGTGTATGTATGAAATAAACATTTGAGCAATGGAAAAATATGCTAACATTTGTTTTCTGATAACGTGGCCGCAGGTGTTTCACATAATGAGTGTATTTTATACTTCGCCATAAAATCGTGTGTTTATAGGTAAATACCCCCTAAATCTTGTTGTTTTTTTTTATAGGTAAATACCCACCGTATCTTGTTGTTTATAGGTAAATACCCACCGTGTCTTGCTGTTTATAGGTAAATACCCACCAAGTCTTGTTGTTTATAGGTAAATACCCACCAAGTCTTGTTTTGAAGACCCCACGTACTGTTTATAATGATATTAAAATCTTGTTGACTCGAAATACGGATCTTTCGAACTGATTTCCTGGGTCTCTAGGTGTGCACAAATGCGCAGATACTAGTGACTACAACTACCATAATTCTTCCATTCTTCGACCTATTACAAAACTCATATTATACCATACATGTAGTCT
The DNA here is from genome assembly GCA_029931535.1 of Margaritifera margaritifera. NCBI lineage: Eukaryota > Metazoa > Mollusca > Bivalvia > Unionida > Margaritiferidae > Margaritifera > Margaritifera margaritifera. The sequence continues at coordinate 1,343,196 of JAQPZY010001143.1, read as the reverse complement.
TGTTGTTTACACGCGTATCTTATAATTTTTTTTTCTTTTTCGGGCGATGGGGTTTGAGGGGGAGGGAGAGTAGGAAGTTGGATGATGATTTGCACGTTCTTATATACCATTCAGAAACTCTTCATGTTCTATGTATAGGGTGCAGGACGTTTCGTCCACAAACCAGTTCGCACCTAGGACATTTCGATCCCAAGAGTTTATGTACCCAAGTATTTTTGCAACACATTTCGTACTTTATTCCGTTATTAATATAAAATAAGGGTACGAAACTGGGTAGGAATCTCTGATACGAAATGTCTTGAATATGAAATGTCTTCGGTACTAGATGTCTAGAAATCTATGTATGTACCAGTGTGTATATCATATGGTTGGATAGATTGAGCAATATACAGCTTCAGCTCATGTGAGATCTTGTACAAAGATATTAGTTTGTTTATATGTATAATATGCATATTATCTCATTCAAATATCTGAAGAGAAATTGAAATCTATGTCGCGGATTAAAGTCTGTTGAATATTTTTTGAGAAGTTGAAATCTATGGTGCGGATTAAAGTTTGGTTGAATATTTTTTGAGAAGTTGAAATCTATGTCGCGGATTAAAGTTTGCTTGAATATTTTTTGAGAAGTTGAAATCTATGGTGCGGATTAAAGTCTGTTGAATATTTTATGAGAAGTTGAAATCTATGGCGCGGATTAAAGCCTGGTTGCCTCTATATTTCAATGGTTTACCTTCAGTAGTCATATTGTTCACAAATGCTTTGTTTGTCAAACACTTGTTGCATAAAATATGTGACTGCCGTCCTTTTTGCGGCGTCAAAGGTCCTTATGTGAATCATCCGAGATTTATATCAGCGTATCTAGACTGCAATACTAAGTTTAAATGTCGAGCATATTTCATTTACGTTTTCCTAAAAAAATTTTTTTTAAAAAAAACTATAAAAAAAAAAAACATTCAATAAATAACCAATAATTCAAAGGGAAAATTTTTTGGTTCTGCGATCAAACTATTATACAACTCTAATACGTATCTAAGTATGATTGAAATCGCTACAAAGAAAAACGTATGTCCCACTGCACACTCGAAAATCTGTGTCTCAGAAAGGCCAGAAAACTAGAACAAAGTTGCTAAACACATGCAAATGGGTGTCAAGTGCCTTTCCCTATGACACACCGAGGCAACGGACCCGCGCTGGCCTTGGTGGGTATCGAACCTACAACCTGCAACCCTTGGATTACGAGTGAGACTCTTCCAACCACGTTACCGCGGCTTCGTCCCTTCCGGAAGGAGAGAGGAATGGATAGACGGATGGACGGACATATCGATTGTTTTGGGACACTTACCGGTACCAATGTGATGCAACTTCGCTCGTTCGAAAGGTTTTTTTTTTTTGGCCATGTGGCTGGAGGGTTTGCGGATTGGTTATTTGATTGACACATGATAAATATTTAGTGATGTGACCATTATCACGGTTTAACAACGCGTCATGTTACAAAATGCACAGATTAATTGACAGTGTTCTCAGGAATTTGGGTTACAATATCAAATTAATATGTACATTTTGTAATTTGATAGATAGATCTAAAGAAACAAATCAGATAGATATAAATAGATATATATATTTTGGGAGAGGTGAGCAGAGAAAGATAGATCGATAGAAAGATATACACTTTATCTTGTCTGTGCCCTAAAGGTGAATGGTTGAAGAAAGGGTAGATACGATACATAATCTAATTCCATAATTATCTTGTAATTCTAGCGTGAGAAAATATAATAGCACGTGCAGTAGCATGAAAAATTAATCTAAAATTTAAACTTTATATTTTGTTTAATAAACTTCTACAAATATTTGTGAGCAAATACAACAATACAAGTACGTAATTATACAACGTTAGACTTTACTCATGTGATCTAATTATCAGAATGAAATTATTAATAGTCTTTGCTATAAATGACTGGAAGGATTGTGGTTTGCTAAAAACAGACGTTACTGCAGAACTTGATTCAACTCGTCCTTGTTTTGCTGTACCCAGGAATCAAAAGAAAGAATCTTTGGGTTGAGTTCTCTGGTAAGCTGAACATCTCTCATATCTTTTTCTTTCAGCTGATAAAAATGAAACATGTTAGCCATTTCTTCTGCGCCAGGAAAGGGTAGCTTAGCGAACTGTTCGTGAGTTACTCCAGTGTTCTGAAACTGTTTTGGTGCTAAATGCTTTGAAAGTATAGCACACAATTGATCGATAGTAAGTTTGTCTCCCGCTAGGCCGAGTCTCTTCCCAGCATACTTTGCAGGCTCTTTCAAAATCTGAACGACACACGGACCTAGATCGTCGACAGACATCGTGTACAAACATTTGTCCGCCATAGGGATAGACACGGCATACTTATTCTTCGCTATCTTCTTGGGCGGTAAAAAACTTATGACATTTTCATTGTAGAAGGGGAGTCTTGTGCTGGTGTATGGGATACCCGTGCTTTGAATGTAATCCTCAACTTTTCCCTTTCCGTCAAAATGAAGCACTGGACCAGCAACTCCCGATCCCTCCGTGTTTTCCAATCCACTGTAAATAAGATGCTTTACTCCGGCAGCCTTACATGCATCAACAACAGTTTTGCCTTGCTGGATCTCTCGATTCACATCAGTATGTTCCCAGAAGTTGGTGACGAGGAAACAGCCATAGGCCCTAGATAATATTGTCTTTAAATTGTATGTATCATCCAAGTCTCCTTTTACGATTTCAGCACCAAGCTTTTTCAGCTCTTGGGCCCCTTTTCCATCTGGAGACCTTGTCACACCACGCGCTGCGAAAGATGGGTTCCGCAAAATGGCTCGAGCAACGCTCCCACCTTGAGAACCCGTGGCTCCAAAAACAACTATCAACCTCTTGGCCGCCATGATTAAGAAGATTGCCTACAAGTTGACGCTAATACACTCTGCTTTTTGCTCGCTCTGTTGCGAGTTTCAACACGAACTCCGTCCTCTTAATTTCACGCACTTGTATTCTAAATCACTCTTGCGTTGCTGAACAAATGTCATCAGGGCGATAACTGTTGAGGTGACACGCACTTAGATATATAATCATTACCATAAACACCATTGAAAGTCTACATAAAGACTTGGCACAAATTATCGACCCATCCCGCATTTAGCAGATTATGGTATAGATCGTAACACAGGTTACCTCATTGTTTGACCGGTGTGCAGCATAAAATAGTAATAAAAAGAAGGACCTACTGATCAATATACATTATGTTTTGTTTTTTTTTTATTTTTTTTTTATTTTTGTGGCTTAAGAAACTATTGTATGCCGTCGTTTCCCTTACGAGGATCGACCTATTTGATACGGTGAATGACTCGGTATGTAGACCTACGTCTGAATTTTTACAGTTAAGTATAGAACGATAGACCAGATGTAAATGAATTCCGCTATTACCTTTTGGTTCTTTTTTTTTTTTAAGGGCTACATCTTCTGTTTTCATCAGGGATCATCATCAGACTTCGCCCATAAATGCATCAGAGGGGGTGGAGGGATTTTAACTTCTTTTGACTCAAAGAATAAAACTGGTTTCCGTACAATAACATTTGTACTATATCACCTACCTGGATCAAACGTTGTGTATGGCTTGCACTTGAGGTTAGGAAGAAACCTATCGTTATCTGGGTCAAAGGTCATAGCCACTGACTGAAAGCAGTATAATATCTCAGTACAAACACTTCAGTTATTAGTGGCGTACTAAGGGTAAATGGCGCCCAGGGCGACGATGATAGCCCAAAGGGCCAGAATACGAGGCCAGAATTCTTTTAACATGTTTTGGCGCCCCAAGATCTCTGGCGCTTGGGGCAACCGCCCCGTCCGCCTCCCCCCGTTAGTACGCTACTGTCAGTTATCGACCATGTACCTAAGCGAAAGTTTGTGGATGACTTACATGTTGGGAAAGAAAGAAGACTATTGATGTTGGGGTCTAAAGGTCAAGACCACAGTGACTGAATGAAGAAAAATGGCTTTTGCATAATAACTTTAGTTCTAGACTAGGTACTTTGACTGACGTTTGCGGAAGGCTTGCACTTAAGTCATGCACGAGGACTTTTGATTTGGGGGTAAAATGTTCTAAGGTCAAGGTCATTATGGCTCAAGGAAAAATGGGCTTTGGAGAATAACTTACGTTCTAGAGTAAGTTCCTAGACTAAATTTTAAAGCTGGTGTGTTCTTGGGGTAATAAATAAACGTATAGATTATGGGATCTATAGGTCACAGATCACGGTCACAATAGGCCTAAAAGAATAGAATAGTTTCTGCACATACTCTTGTTGGATCTGAAGTAATATCTATTATTGCCATGATATTCTTTTCAGACTGCTACACACTCTTGTTGGATCTGAAGTAATATCTACCATTGCCATGATATTATCTTCAGACTTCTGCAGCACTGATCTTTCACCCTCCAGCTTGAAATGTAGTAGGTCTGTTACTGCTTCCAGTGCAAATACATTGATGTCAGTATGAAGCGTAGGTGCGAAGTAATGCAAGAAGTCATTTGACTTCTTCTGGTCAATGTGACCTTAGCCGCTCTCTTTTTTTTTATTTGTTTTTGTTGTTGTACTTATTGGCAACCTATTCGTAAACGTTCGTTAATTTTATCGGCATGCAGTGGGACTCAAGAAGTCACTTGCAGACTGTTAACTCCATCTTGGTTCACAATGACCACTACCTTTTACCTTAAGACCATGGAATCAAAAAACATCTTTGTACGTTCACTGGCTTCACATCCGTAAGAGTAATTTTCAGTTGGACTCAGTGCATCAAGCAGAAATTCTGTACACATGTAGAACTTATATTATTACAAATTTGATTTGAAATTAAACTGATGGAGAAAACTATAACATCCCGCCATACATAGGTGAATAATAACAGAAATATGTGGCTATTTGCTTGTTCTTAAAATTTCACGGTTTCTTAGTTGACAAATCAAATGTTTTGGACGCTTTTGATATTTGTTTACACATGCTTAAATACTACTGAAATCGGGTTTATATCATATCGAGTCCCTTAGCAATAAAATTAACCCAGCGACCTTAATCCCAGCGAACAAAAGTAAAGGTTTTATTTTGAAAAATTAAAATGTCCAAATCACTGATGAACCCTTTTTGTTTAACAAAATTGTCAAAATCAAAATACAAAAAGTATGTTCTATGTTCATGTTTGCTTTAAAACCTTTTCTTTAATGCACATTGAAGACCAACACCAAGAGTAAAAGGGTCTCTTGTATAATTAACCAGTCATGAATATAAATGTTGGCATAGATCACAGAACAAGAGACCCAAGTGGGCATATGACCGCTCAAGTGTTGACGTCTGCCTAATTGTCAAATGCAAAAGCAGTTGGCAAAACAGTGTGGGATAGTAGAGAGCTTTCTGTACAAATTTCTGGCTATGCTGTTGACTGTGTATGTTTTGAAAACAATTGATTCAATGTTATCTAGTGTTATACCTTCACCATACTTCATGGCACTTCAACATCATTTGTCAATTGCTGAAAGGCCTCTATGCCAGGACGCTTTCTGTCACAGTTGGTCAAATTATGTTAGGAGGATTCATCTTAGATGAAGTTGAGTACATGTTTGTGTATTTTTAGAAACGGTGGCATTATTTGACAGTGGAACTGCGTTATTTCTATAAATATGAAAGGCCCGCAAGCTAGGTAGCTTTCTGTCAAATTTGGTCAAACAATTTTAATCGTCTTTTAAGAAAACGTTAATAATTGTTTTATATTTTGCTCTTTAAAATTTTATTTTTATGTTTTCTAGCAACATCCATATTTAATGGCAGATTGGCATTATTTGTACAGACTTGAAAGCCCTACATGTCAAGATGCTTTCCGTCAAAGTTGATAATCTGTTAAGTGATTTTTGAAAAGTCATTAAAAGGATTTTCTTTTTTTACTAACGGGGGTAATACCTAATGGTCTTAATGGTAAATCTCCATCCTTTGCATAAACCTTGATGTCAGAATATTTTTATCCAATTTCGTCAAATTCAGCATAGCAGTTTCTCAGAAGAAGTCGTTTAAAGTTTATTCTAAGTTTAGTAACGGTGACCATGTTTGACGACGGATCGGCATAACTTGTAAACGTTTGAAAAACCTTTCGGCCAGTATAAAAGGCCTCTATGCCAGTATAAAAGGCCTCTATGCCAGTATAAAAGGTCTCTATGCCAGTATAAAAGGCCTCTATGCCAGTATAAAAGGTCTCTATGCCAGTATAAAAGGTCTCTATGCCAGTATAAAAGGCCTCTATGCCAGTATAAAAGGCCTCTATGCCAGTATAAAAGGCCTCTATGCCAGTATAAAAGGTCTCTATGCCAGTATAAAAGGCCTCTATGCCAGTATAAAAGGTCTCTATGCCAGTATAAAAGGCCTCTATGCCAGTATAAAAGGCCTCTATGCCAGGATACTTTCTATCAAATTTGGTCAAATTCTACCCAGTGGTTTTTGAGAACAAGTCGTGTAATGTTTTTTTTTTTCTTATATTTTTGGTAGGTGTTAGGAAAACATTAGTTTGGTGGAGATTCGAACCCAAGACGTCTGATCTATAAGATCAAGCATAGACCTAGCAGCTACGGTTGCTCTCGCTTTACAAATTGCTGACATTTGTTGTCTGATAACGTGACCGCAGGTGTTTCACATAACGAGTGCATTTTATACTTCGTCATAAAATTGTGTGTTTATTGGTCAATACCCCGTTTTGAAGACCCCAAGTACTGTTTATAATTATATTAAAATCTCGTTGACTCGAACTACGGATCTTTCGAACTGATTTCCTGGATCTCTCAGTGTGCACAGATGTGCAGATGCTATACGAGTAACTACAACTACCATAATTCCTCCATCCTCCACCTCATTTAAATACTCATATTATACCATACATGTAGTCTTGTTGTTTACACACGTATCTTATATTTTTTTTTTCTTTTTCGGGGGCAAAGGGGTTAAGGGAGGAGGGAGGAAGTAGGGTTATGATTTGGCTTGATTTTTATTCAGTGTAAGTAGCTCGTAATCATCCCTTCATATTTTGTAAAACTGTCATTAGTATAACATCTGCACGTTCTTGTACACCATTCAGAAATTCTTGATGTCCCATGTATAGTGTGCAGGACTTTTCGTTCACAAACCTGTTCGTACTCAGGACATTTCGATCCTAAGACTTTACGTACGAAAGTATTTTTGCAACACATTTCATACGTTATTCCGTTTTTAATATAAAATAAAGGTACGAAATATCTTAACTGGGTCATAATTGCATAGATACCAACTGTCTTGGGTACAAAACTGGGTAGGAATCTCTGATACGAAATGTCTTGAATATGAAATGTCTTCGGTACTAGATGTCTAGAAATCTATGTATGTACCAGTGTGTATATATGAATACATGCATCTATGTATCATATGGATGGATAGATGGAGCAATATACAGCTTCAGCTCATGTGAGATTTTATACAAACATGTTAGTTTGTTTATGTGCGTAATATGCATATTATCTCATTCAAATATCTGAAGAGAAATTGAAATCTATGGCGCGGATTCAAGTCTGGTTGAATATTTTATGAGAAGTTGAAATCTATGGCGCGGATTAAAGCCTGGTTGCCGCTACATTTCAATGGTTTACCATCAGTAGTCATGTTGTTCACAAATACTTTGTCTGTCAAACACTTGTTGCATAAAATATGCGACTGCCGTCCTTTTTGCGACGTCAAAGGTTATTATGTGAATCATCCGAGATTTATATCAGCGTATCTATATCTAGACTGCAATACTAAGTTTAAATGTCATATTTCATTTACATTTTCCTGATAAATAACATTCAATAAAAAAGCAATAGATAATTCAAATCTAAATTTTTTGATTGTGTGATCAAGGTATTATACAACTGTAATACATATCTCAGTATGATTGAAATCGCTACAAGGAACACAGAAACTAGATTAGCGTTTGTAAAACACGTATGTCCCACTGCACACTCGAAAACTTGTGTCTCAAAAAGGCCAGAAAACTAGAAAAAAGTTGCTAAACACACGCAAATGGCTCCCAAATCAAATCAGCTCATCTACAGATGCGTCTAAACATTCCTTCCAAGTGGCATTTTGCCTGGGGCAACCGATTTTTATATAATAGTGCTAACAATGTATTCATCTAAAAAGTCGACACACAAAAAGAAGATAAAGATAGAAAAATTACCCAAATCGCGTGAAAATCTAATCAGCTCAACTATATATCAATAAAAATATGCCTTCAAAAATTTTGGTTGTCTACGTCATGAAATTGTTAGTGTATTCTTGCAAAGAAGTTATCATGCTTTTCACCCAAAAAGTCTGAGTCAAACAATTGACGAAAAGAAAGAAAGAAAGAATAGAAAATAGAAAACTCGCCTAAATGGCGACAAAATCTAATTACCTCAACTTTATACAATAAAAAAATGCCTAACAAATTTTGATTTCTCTTTCTCATGTAGTCTTGTGTAATCGTGCTAACAGTCTATCCAGGGCAGACGGTTGGTTGGTTTTTAACGGCACTTTCAAACCATTATTTGCACCATAATGCCGAGAAAATGTGTGTTAAGTGCTTTTCCCCAAGGACACACCGAGGCAACGTTCCCGGGCTGGCCTTTGCGGATATCGAACCTGTAACCCTTGGATTACGAGTGAGACTCTCTTTCAACTAAGCGACCGCGGCTTCCTCCCTTCCGGAAGGAAAAACGAATGGACAGACATATATTGGCAAATTAAGATATACCCTCTGCACCTTCAGTGGGGGAATAACAAATTGAAACAAAACGTGTTTCATCCAAATTTAATTAAAATTTATGTTTAGGAAGTCTGTAAACTTAATTTAAGTCGGCTGCACAGGCTTGTCGAAGCAGTTGTAACCAGACCGTACAGTGTACTATTTCTTTCTCGCTTTATTTCACCGCAAATTTAGAAAGTATGATATCGTAACGTAAATTTCTATGGGTCATATAATAAGCAACATATTTTTGAAGTACGACTATTCAATTTATTGTATAGGCGTAGAAGTTAATAAAAAGTGAACATTTCTTGAGCCTTTTCTGACAGGTAAGACTTGACTGATAAATCCAACCCCCAAACCTGTATTGGTATGTTGGATTGTTTGGGGTCTAATCTGACCTATACATAAAACTACTGCAATGTATTGAAGACAAATGTGTCCGTAACCCATGAGTGGACATATGGATTGTTTTGGGACACTCACCGGTACCAATGTGATGTGACTTCGCTCGTTCGAAAGGGTTGTTTTGGACATGTTGCTGGAGCTTCCGCGGATTGGTTATTTGATTGCCACATGATTAATATCTAGTCATGTGACTATTATCATAATTTAATAACACGTCATGTTACAAAATGAACAGATTAATTGACAGTTTTCTAAAGAATCTGGGTTACAATGTAAAATTATTCTGTCCATTTTGTAATTTGATAGATAGATATAAAGAAACAAATCAGACAGATATAAATAGAGATATATGTTTTGGGAGAGGTGATCAGAGAAAGATAGATCGATAGAAAGATATACACTTAATCTTTTCTGTGCCCTAGAGTTGAATGATGTAAGAAAGGGTAGATACGATACATAATCTAATTCCTTAATCATCTTGTAATTCTAGCGTGAGAAAAAAAACTAACACGTGCAGTAGCATGAAAAATTAATCTAAAATTTAAACTTTATATTTTGTTTAATAAATTTCTACAAATATTTGTGAGTAAATACAACAATACAAGTACGTAATTGTATGACGTTAAGATTTATTCTAATAATAATAATGAAATTATTAATAGTCTTTGCTATAAATGACTCGAAGGATTGTGGTTTGCTAAAAATAGACGTTACTGCAGAACTTGATTCAGCTCGTCCTTGTTTTGCTGTACCCAGGCATCAAAAGAAAAAATCTTTGGGTTGAGTTCTCTGGTAAGCTGGACATCTCTTATATCTTTTTCTTTCAGCTGATAAAAATGAAACATGTTAGCCATTTCTTCTGCGCCGGGAAAGGGTAGCTTAGCGAACTGTTCGTGCGTTACTCCAGTGTTCTGAAACTGTTTTGGTGCTAAATGCTTTGAAAGTGTAGCACACAACTGATCAATAGTAAGTTTGTCTCCCGCTAAGCCGAGTCTCTTCCCAACATATTTTGCAGGCTCTTTCAAAATCTGAACGACACACGGACCTAGATCGTCGACAGACATCGTGTACAAACATTTGTCCGCCATCGGGATAGATACGGCATACTTATTCTTCGCTATCTTCTTGGGCGGTAAAAAATTGATCACATTTTCATTGTAGAAGGGGAGTCTTGTGCTGGTGTATGGGATACCCGTGCTCTGAATGTAATCCTCAACTTTTCCCTTTCCGTCAAAATGAAGCACTGGGCCAGCAACTCCCGATCCCTCCGTGTTTTCCAATCCACTGTAAATAAGATGCTTAACTCCGGCAGCCTTACATGCATCAACAACAGTTTTGCCTTGCTGGATCTCTCGATTCACATCAGTATGTTCCCAGAAGTTGGTGACGAGGAAACAGCCATAGGCCCTAGATAATATTGTCCTTAAATTGTATGCATCATCCAAGTCTCCTTTTACGATTTCAGCACCAAGCTTTTTCAGCTCTTGGGCCCCTTTTCCATCTGGAGACCTTGTCACACCACGCGCTGCGAAAGATGGGTTCTGCAAAATGGCTCGAGCAACGCTCCCACCTTGAGAACCCGTGGCTCCAAATACAACTATCAGCCTCTTGGTCGCCATGATTAAGAAAATTGCCTACAAGTTGACGCTCATATAATCTGCTTTATGCTCGCTCCAATTCGTTTTTAAACACGAACTCGTTAAACAAAATAGAAGAAATAATTCGGTTTCATATCCGGATTTTTTTCTAGCATGCATGGAAAAGGCCGAGAATATTCCGATTGCCTCGATTGTATCAATCGGAACATTTTTGGCCTTTTCCATCGCATACTAGAAAACAAAATCGGCAATTGAAACCGAATGATCTCCTAAATTTTTTAATTGCAAATCTGCATAAATTACATTAAAAATTAAATGTGCAGGTATTTCATTGATTGTTGAAACCTGATCGAGTGTTATTTTCAACACGTATAATTTTTGTAAAGAATCTGTTCTTGCACATCTAGCCGCACGTTCGTTCGCCAAGTATCACTATGATCAGGTAGTCGAAATTATTTGACTTGCATAGGAAAGAGAGGAGGTTCCGAATGCGAATGTATGCCGCAATCGGATATTCCTCTGCCTTTTCCCAATTACTGGGGTGAACTTATAATTCGTCATAAAAATATTAAGAAAGTATTAGCCAAAATAAAGGGTGGGCCTTTCATCAATCATGTGTTTATCATTGGATAAAATACGGTAAAACACCATAAAATAGAAACAAAAACATACTACCTCCTATTTTGTGAAAAGTATAGAGACATTCAAGCATGAAAATGATCAGCATTTGCTGGGGAATTACCTTGTGATGCACTGCCACTGGCCTCCAATCAAGGGGTGTTGGCGGTGGGCCTTATTATAGTAAGTGCTCGTTGACTTAAAGATACTGTATTTGGCACTCAAAAGATAACCACTTTGGAGAGTTGAGTACATGTACATACCTAATTCACACAACGACAACATGAATTAGGCAAACATTTAGACTTGCAAAGCTCCGGTTCTGACATGACTGGTGGCGCCACAATTCATGTAAGAACTAAAAAAAAAAAAAAACAGGCGGAGAAGAACTTGTTGGTCAAGACTATTACAAACACGGTTCTAACCTGCTTTCATCCCCCTCCCCCTTTCATTTTCATAATGCTATAGCTGGGAAAAATGAATCTATGTACACATTTGGTGAGATATCTCAATATGACACTGCAAGGGGGCACTGCAATTATTAACAAGAAAACAGGATAATCAGATACAAATTTCAAAGAAATAGACCCTTAAATATGTGAAAGTAAATGAAATATGTAAAGATAATACACAATTTTTTAAATCTATTAAAACAAACATATTGCATAAAAATTAAATTATTACCATGCTTTCACAAAGTACAACTAGTCATAATGTCCTTTAACTGCTCCTACACTGTTATGGGTAGACAAACAAAATTTGGATCAATGATAGTCCTATGAATGTAGACTACCCATTGACCGATACTCTTAATTTCATTTGTAAAAAACCCCAGCCCTCTATCCATTGACCCTGTGGGACTCTGGGGAAATAAGAGTACATACATTTCATATAAATTTAGAGTTTTATATCTCACATGTCCGAGAATTGGCATATATATGATTAGGGCCCCAAGTGTCAACACATATTAGACTGGGACTCCTGGGTGATGCCCCAGGGTCTTTCCTTGCCCCCTAGAACTCGGCCCCTAGGTCAGAACATAGAAACGATTGAGATCCCACACTATAACCATGTATGTACTTACTGGGCATAAAATGAGAAATTTATACATGCAACTGACATTGACCCTGGTTTCCATCCCTACCCCAAGGGTCATAGCCTCTGGGTCATAACTTGGAAACTATTGAGACATTCACCCTATAACCATATTTGCATTAGTGAGCATGAAAAGACCAATGTATATATGCAACTGACATTGGTTCTGGGGTCCATCCATACATCCACCCCTAAAGGTACTTAGCCCCTGGGTCATGTTAGCATGCACACAGAGAGCTCTGCCCAGATTCAAAACATCATCTTCATCAGACAAGTTTGCAGAAATGTCATGGCCAAGATATGCAAAAGTCCTAAGCACAATCGTTTAAGATGGACTAACTTTATTCCAAGCAGAATGAAGCAGACAAGTTAAAACAAATACAAGTTACATTTTGTATCCAGGATAGTATATCTACTAGTAAGTGAAATTCAGTGCAGAAAATTTATGATAATTGGATCTCTGCTGTGATCTGAACACTGGTCTTGTTAGTTGGGCTTTTTAATCACCAGATTCTTCTCCATTTCTTTCTACACAACAGTCCGTGGATATCTAAGTAATCTCTGGGTTTGATGGGGTTCAGATAATTCTTGTCACATCACACAGCAAAATACACATAAAATCTACAAAAGAGAGAACGTCTGCAAAGTCTGTGATTCACAAAGCTTTTATGGCTACTATTAGTCATGTCAAACAAGACTTCTCACATGGCTGTGAGATTTTTTCCAAACAAGACTTCACACATGGCTGAGATTTTTTCCAAACGAGACTTCTAACATGGCTGAGATTTTTCCAAATGAGACTTCTGATATGGCTCTGAGATCTTCTCCAAACAAGACTTCTCACATAACTGTGAGATCTTCCCCAAACCAGTGTCTTGTAAAAATCCAAGTTTTCGTTGTAATGCCAGAACAAGGTTGTCCCTAATTGGAAAAGCAATTTCACTGGGTGATGAGATGAGGTGAAGTAATACGTCACTGTGATGATGAGATGACATGTTTTGCTGAAACATGGACAGTTTCATTGGGTGTTTAAGACATGCCTCCTGCATCAGTATCTATTTACAAAGTGATGTTTCATGATATCCTTTTTTTAAGTAGAATTTTGGACTAAATGTTTATCTAGACAAATTCTGAGATAGTGAAAAATTATTTTGTTGTTTCACTTCTACAAATTTTGACCAAATCACCTTCTATCAGCAACAGTGGCCAATGAAACATTTTACTGGACCCTTGTATGTCAGGGATCTTATTGAGCCAGAGGAGTCTTGTTGAATGAGCCTAGGCAACTATTGGAAAAAAAGGTACATATTTACAGAGACCAACTCCTTCATTTTGAGTGTTCTTCATTTGTCTTTATGTAACATTCTTTTTTCTTCAGGAGCATCGCAATTTATAAAATTATTACTAAAAACCTGTCTTGAAAGACCACTGCTATGATAGACAACCTGCCTTGAGAGACCATGTTCTCAAAGCACAGATTTATTGATTATATAGTGTTACTACCTGCCATGAGAGATCATCTGTCTTGAATGACTATAACCTTTTGGTGAGAGGCGTGGTCTTTCAAGATAGGTTTTATTGTAATAATAAATACATACAAGTCAATTATCATCAAATGATGCTTTAATTTTAAAATGCTCCATCTTTGAACTTTCCTTTTTGATAAAAAGTAGCAAAAAAAATTGAAAAGAACGATAGATGGTCATTGAATTATTATTCTTTTTAAAAGTATTATAAAAGAATTTCAGATTCCCTTCTAATTTTGGAACTGAAGCTTAGGAAAACAGTATTACTGGCAACTAATGTAAATTTGTAGTTACCTCCCCATTTGATCTTTTAATAAGTGGTAAAAAGTATTAGCCTTCCAAAAAAAGCTTGAAGGATCTGCTATATTTAATTGATTGTTTGGTTTAAAAATAAAACAAGTGACAGGAGGCAAAAGTGGCAGGAGGCAGCTTATCCTTTTAAAGCATTAATTTTCTTGTACCGTATATACTCGTGTACAATTCGGGTCCAAATGCAAACAACATCGACCCTGATCTGTTGTCACATAATGTGCTGGCAGATCAGGGTCTATGTTGTTTGTTCTACCAATTAGTCCTTACAAACTGCATAGACCCAGATCTGCTGGCGCATTATGTGATGGCAGATCTGGGTCCATGCAGTTTGCAGTTCGTATAGAATACACGAGTAAATACGGTAATTGTTGAGCCAATGTTGGATATTGCTTTATGAAGCTTATTTATTGCTATCAAAACTGATCAAGGAGAAAGTGATCTGCTTTTCATGCTCTAGTGACCATTGGTATTTGTTTCAGCTTCAGTAGCATGCACAGGCTAGACAGTATAGTACCATTATAAGCCCCCCCCCACCTTAAATGTCTCATGATCTATCCAAATGAAATAAATTTTATGTGCTCAATGTCTCACAATTCCAGTTATTACAACTATTCCCTCGAGAGAAATTCTGTGAATTTTACCATACTTAGAATTATGCTACATAAGACCTTTTTGTTAAAAATGTACAAATGCAACATTGACTGACACCACATGGAGTTGTAAATATGCATGCCAGCATATAACCCTTATTGGTGTGTACAATAAATGCACATGTAACCATTCTGCACTGGTCTGCAATTTACATTTATTTTTTTACCCAGTTGAAATTGGTGTTAAGAAAAAGCCAACAAGTTCTGCCTACACTGGCATTGTACAATATTTTATTGAACTAGTATGTCAGTTTGACTTTTTCGTCAATAAGGTGTGCTTTCATTTATGGATTTTGTGTACATGTTCATGAAAATAACTTAAATACCTTCATAAATGAATCAATGCCTTGCTTAGATGCAGAGCAATGAGAGCAATTTTATTTTTTTAAATCAAGGTGGCAAGTTAGGCCATCTACACAGGTGAACAGTTTCTGGAGCAAATGTCACATAAACATTGATTAATATTTGGAGATTTTCATTAACTTTTCTCATTTGGTGTTGTAAATAAAATGTTTTAATTACTGTTCGAGTAATCAATTTAACGAATCGGACAGTTTGAAGAAGCGGGAATGCTCTGACCCTGGATTTGGGGACATCACATGGGGGAAAAGTTTGTCATATATAGCAAGACATATCTAAAACCAAATGAAATCTGTGAAAAGTTCCATTTACTTCCGAATCTTTTTAAATGAAATCTGTGACAAGTTCCATTTACTTCTGAATCTTTTCACGTAAAACTTCAATTGCAAGTTTCCCTGCAACTGTCAGACTCCTGCTGCTTTCACCCAAACCCTCTTAAATATCATTTTGTTCATTTATATTTATGATTTTAAATTGTCTTCATACTTTCTTCTTCCACTTGTGGTGCTGTTTAATGACAGATACAATCTGCATATAATTTGGGTATATATTGTAACAAATTACATGTACTATTTATCACATAAAACCATCTTACGGAATTAAAGTGCTTTATTCACAAAGTATTTTTTTTTTTTTTTTGCAATAAAAAAAAACTAAATCAGCTGTAGAACAAATCCGAACAATCTTAAAGAGCCCAGTCCCTCAAATGAGGTTAACTAATTCAAGCTTCACACTGAAACTGGTTTAACACAGAACAGATGAACCATGATTATTTTTGTAGCTAGTCAGCGCCACTGCCACTTGGAGCTATCAACTTCTGCTACAAAAAAAAATAAACAAAAAGGAAGCTGCATTCTCCAGGTAATGCGAATACTGCAAAGTCTAATCTTCCTGCTTACTAAGACAGCGGGGAAAATAAAAATTCCTGTTCACCAAGATGTGCAGGCAGAATTCCTGCTAAACACTTTGTACAGGTATTCTTCATGTTGAACTCTATGAGATGTTCCCATTCCAGATTCCATTTTTGTCTACCTCATTTAGTAAATCCTGCTGATGAAGCATCATTGAAAGCTGTGTTTCGGTCCTTCTTTGTAGGAAGCTATACATGTATGCTACGTTTTTCGTTTCCTCTTTCTGTGGCTTTTTTGTTCCCCTTCTCTAGGGCATTGTTTCTTTCTCCTATTAAAATGAACAATTACAACAATTACATTGTAAGAATAATGTCTTTTTTATGGACAGAAGTGACACGAGATGCATCCAAAATGTAAAAGTTTAATGCAAAAAAAGAGACATAATTATACTGGTTTTTGTCACGATATCTAGCCAAGGTTCAAAGGTTCAATTTTATATTACTAGTGAATGTATAGGGTTTAATGGCACATCAGCACATTCATGGCTATACAGTGCAGAGTAAGTATAGTTATCCACAAAAAGCAACACAAAACAAAGACAAAGCCCCAAAAGGGTAAAATCCTTAAAATACAAAGATACATTTTTGATATAAACCACACTCTTTAAAAAAAATTAAGTACCTTCTCGGCTGGAAAATCATCACAGGAGGCATCAGAGGGTCAAAAGGTCATTGGGCCTGTTCCATATGCCCAAGCCTGCAGGGGTTAATAATGAATGAAAAAAACAAGAGTCCCTCAAAGGGACTGTCTCTCTATTGTCCAAATAGAATTTCCACATATTCAAATCCATTTCATCTTTTTTTAACTGCCTAGTGTTGAAACCATCTCTGAAATTCTTAAGCAATAAGATTGTCAAATTAGCTGCTGTGGCAGTCATACTGGATGCAAAATGGATTCCATTTTCATTTAGGACGAACTAGATACCAATAGAAGATTTCCAGTGAAAACCCCATGCCAATATGACCGTCCATTCAGGAGAATTCATGACAAGATTTTCAATACATTCATTGCGGCAATCATACTGGATGTCTGTTGGGCACCGTTTTCATTTAGGACCAACTAGATATCATAATGTCTTATGGTGAAAACACTATGTTGATATGACCATAAATTCTGCAGTAGCAATAACCAGATTTTCATGATGGCTACCATGGTTGCCATATCATTTTCATTCAGGACCAACTAGACACTATAAGAAGTCTTCTGGTGAAAACTCCATGCTGATATGACTTTCTGTTTAAGGGGAGTAGTGACAAGAAGATTTTGAGATGGCTGCCATTTTCATTCATAACAAACTAGATATCACAATTAGTCTTCTGGTTAAAACCCCATGTCGACATGACTGTCCATTTAGGATGAGTAGCAATAACAAGATCTTCCAAGATGGCTGCTATGGTGGCCATGCTGGATGTCAGATCAGCACCATTTTCATTTACTACCAACTAGATATTATGAGAAGCTATCTGGTGAAAACCCAATGTTGATATGACTTTCTATCTAGGAGAAGTAGCGATAAGATTATCAAGATGGCCACTGTGGCAATCATACTGGACGTCACAACAGCACAGTTTTTATTTGAGACCAACTAGACACCATAAGAAGTCTTCTGGTGAAAATCCCATGCTGCTAT
Organism: Margaritifera margaritifera; assembly: GCA_029931535.1. Classification (NCBI taxonomy): domain Eukaryota; kingdom Metazoa; phylum Mollusca; class Bivalvia; order Unionida; family Margaritiferidae; genus Margaritifera; species Margaritifera margaritifera. The sequence goes on along the minus strand of JAQPZY010001143.1, from coordinate 1,325,312 downwards.
GACTTTCATTCAGGACGAGTAGTAACACAAAGATTTTTAAGATGGCTGGCATGGTGGACATATTGGAGCCAGATCAGTTCTATTTTCATTTAAGATCAAGAAGACATCATAAAAAGTCTTTTAGTGAAAATCCCTTGTTGATATGCCATCCATTTAGGTGGAGTAGTGATAACAAGATTTTCAAGATGGGTACTGTGGTGGCCATATTGGCTGTCCAGGTGGCACCATTTTCATTTAGGACAAACTAGACATCATAAGAAGTCTTCTCGTGAAAACCCCAAACCGATATGACTGTTCAGGAGGAGTAGGAATAAGATTTTCAAGATGGCTGCTATGGTGATATTGGATGTCAGATTTGCACCATTTTCATTTAGGATCAACTAGACATCATAAGAAGCCTTTTAGTGAAAATCCCATGTTGATATGATCATCCATTCAGGAGGAGTAGCAATAACAAGATTTTCAAGATGGCTGTCGTGACCACCATGGTGGATGTCTGAGTAGCACCATTTTCATTTAGGACCAACTAGACTTTGGAATGAAAGTGTGTGTAAAGTTTCATGGCAATCTTCCAAGTAGTTTAGGAAGAGTAGCGATAACAAACTTGTGCTAACGGACAGATGGACATCGGTCAACAGGCCATCCTATGAGCTCTTCTGGTCTATGACCTGTAGAGCTAAAAACGTCAGCTTTTTCACATAGTCTTGGAAAGTGGCAAAATTTCAAGATTGATCCTAAGTTTCTGCTGACCAATCAATGATCATTTAACCAGTCCACATTATATCTTTAAAAAAAACTATTTTTGAAAAAGCCTTAACACTGAATCAGCAGGAAATCAATGATACAACTACATGTAGTAATCAATTAATTGGTCATTTCACCAATGCTCAACCATGTCAATCAATTAAAATAGTACTATACCGAATCAGCAGGAAATCAATTATACAACTAGTAATCAATTAATTGGTAATTTCATTAAAGTGACCAATGCTCAACCAAATCAATCAATTAAAATAGTACGATATATGTATTTACATATTCCATGATAAGTTAATGGGTTGGATTTACAAATATCAATGCAAGAAGAACGTTTTACAAGTTTCTGAGGATTTTGTGTTGGATACAAAAGAGCATTCTGGAATTGTTTTGAGAATTTCATGAAAATCTCAATTTCAAGCAAGAAGCATATTCTCAAGTTCTTCCATCACTGAGGTAGTCTGCTTTTGTAAAATGATTAGTCCCTACAAACTGCACAGACCCAAATCTGCCGGTGCATTATGCAATCTGGGTCTATGCAGTTTGCAGTTGGTATCGGCTTATACGCGAGTGTATATGGTAGTTTGCCTAGCGGTTAAACCGACCCCGTGTAGCACTACAAACTCTAGGAGATTAGACATTCAATGATGTAACTGCAACTTCCATCTACTGTTAAATAATGAAGAAAAATAATTCTTATACAAAGTTAATAATTGCAATAAGTCCTGTGAAAGAAAATGATAAAGTCAGCAAAAAGAGACCTTTGTAAATCTTTAGCAATTTATGACCTGCCATAACCAGCAGTGCATGCTTTCTGTTGTGGAAAACTGATGTGATCCATTCAGGAGGAATAGCAATAACAAATGGCATAGACCCTGATGTCCTGATGCATCAATTGATTGCAAGCCACCATAGGTACAAACTGTGTAAGCACAAAAACTGAACTCTGACTCAAAACTCCAACTGAACAATACCATTTAGTGTCTTTCAGTATCATCAAAATTTCATATATAAGTAGAACGAGAATCAACAAGATGACACAAAAATATTTATACTTCTGATGTCACTCAGGACCTGGTCTAATCTGTTTTTAGTTCTGATGTCACTCACTCAGGTTCTGGTATATTCTGTTTTTAGTTCAGTATACATTATATTGCTAAATACTAGGGGAGAATATTATCAGCTAAAATTGCATTACGATATATTCCCATATAAATGATAGTATATTAAGATGTATTGATGCATACTGCTGTTAAGCTGACTATATTGAAAACATGTGATACCAACTATCACCTTAACTTACTGTAAAGTTTATTATAATAAGTAACATGTTCGACCACCTGTTCCTTATTTTGGCAAAAAAATTAAATGGATTGTGTGGATGACCACAAAAGATATTAAATTTTGCAGCTCAAAGATAAATAATTACCAAATTTAAGACAGATGATGTCGATGCATGTGTGTGGCGAGATTACTAGTAGTCCCTCCAGAATATCTCGTGCTACTGAAGTATGGCATGATTACTAGCAGTCCCTGCAGAACATCTCATGCTACTGAAGTATTGCATGATTACTATTAGTCCCTCCAGAATATCTAATGTTACTGATGTATAGCAAGATTATTAGTAGTCTCTCCAGAATATCTCATGCTACTGAAGTTGGGCAATAATATTAGTAGTCCCTCCAGAACATCTCATGTTACTGAAGTATGGCAAGATTACTAGTAGTCCCTCCTGAACATCTCATGCTACTGAAGTATTGCATGATTACTAGTAGTCTCTCCAGAATATCTCATACTTCTGAAGCATGTCAATATTACTAGTAGTCCCTCCAGAATATCTCATGCTACTGAAACATCTACTAATGATTTATTAATCTCACCATCTTCCTTGCATTTAAAGCCAAAGTGTATCCAAATAGTGCCCTTGACTGCTTATTGGGTATGAGATCTGGTTCAGGCTTATTCAACAGCGATTGATTATCAGCTAGTACTAAACCACATGTCTGACTGGTAATGGTCTTATTATGTGATACCGAGTAATTCAGTACACAAAAAGTGAATTGACAACTCATGTCTGTATAGTGTCCAATGACATAACACTACACAGTAAAATCTCCACAATCTACATGTGGAGTTAGGTCTGAGTGGCACTGTGCCTTTGGGTAATAGACTTAACTGATTTGTGACCCATGATGTTACCACCTGCAGTAAGTCCTTTAGGTACATAGAGAGGCAATTCAACACTGTCCAGCTACGATTCACTCTTAAAATGGAGTTGAGTGAAAGTTGCACCTGGTGAGAGAAATACATTTGGTTTTGTTTTGTGCGTTTGTGGGTTTAACGCCATTTTTCAGCACATGATAGGCTATACATGGCTGTCAGTATATTTTGTGGAGGAAGAACCCTGGAAAACCCGGAAAGAACTAATGACCCACAGGAAGCTACTGGCAAGCTTTCTAACATACCCAAGTTTGCCAAGCTGTGACTCGAACTCACACGGACAGAGGTGAGATGTCAGTGATCTGTAAAGGTGAGTGCCTTAGACCACTCAGCCACCTGGGGCCCATATTTGGGGACGGCCGATTTCACAAGCATTGTTCACATAACTTCACTCAACAGCACCCTCCACCAGCATGAGTGAAATATGGTCAGTACCCTTTGTGAGTACTGTATTTGAATAAACAAAAATTGTTCCACAACCAACCTAACTAATAAACACTTAAGGCTAAAATACCGATATGGAAGAATCTGTACCAATACCAATTTCATATGGTCGTGTAATGATGTGTACTGATATGCTGATTTATCACTACAACTCTAATAAATACAGTGAGATATTTATGGAGGTTAATTTGAAGGCTGTTCAAGAATAGTACTCTGCATAACCCCTTCAATTTTCTCAATTAATGAACAATACCACTCTTAGACCCACACCTGTGGAACTGATGAAGCGTTGCTAATTTGTACAAAACTTTGTTTTTAGATCTACAAAACCCTTTTTCAACATAAATGTACTATGTACACTCACTTATAAGTCTGGTCCTACTGCAAACAACAAAGACCCTGATCTGCAGCCACATAAAGCAATGGCAGATTAGGGTCTATGTTGTTTATTCTACTGATTACTCCACACAAACTGCATAGACCCAAATATGCTGGTGCATTATGTAATGACAGATCTGGGTCTATTCAGTTTGCAGTTGGATATGACTTAATATGCAAGTATATATGGTAATTCAAATTTTTCAAGTGTGTATCTCCACAGGCACATGAAAACAGGATTATAGTCAAAGTAGGTACAACCTCCCTTCACTGTTGCCTGTACATGTACCTGGTTAAAGTAAACCACTCTGAAGCATCTACCACATGATTCCAGTTATCATGCCTAATTTACTGATACTGACACAAAGAAGGCATTTGCACGTAACAAAAATTACAACAATAAAAAAAAAGAAGTTCAAAGGCCTGTTTATATTTTTTTATCTGAAACAACTTCTCATATGTTTCTTAGTGAAAGACATGGTGGATGCCTCATATTTCCTTGTAATCTAATGCATGTACAAATAACTGAATGGGGAGACAACTCCTACATCAACTATCCCATCCCCAATTGTCTGTGAGAGCACATATTAACTAACAGGTACTTTAGAGCTTGGCATAACTGGTCAATGTTTACTCGTGTCCAAGCATCAAAAGATAAAGTCTTTGGGTTGAGCTGTCTCGTCAGCTTTACATCTCTTAGATCCTTTTCCCGAAGTTGATAAAAATGAAACATATTAGCAAGATGTTTTGCATCTGGGAAAGGTAATTTTGCATACTGCTCGAGAGTAATTCCAGTATTTTGAAACTGTTTTTCTGCCATATTTTGGGAAAGTGTGGAACATAACTGTTCTATAGTCAACTTGTCCCCAGCCAAGCCAATTTTCTTCCCAACATATTTCGCTGGTTTTCTGAAAATTTCCATGACACATGGGCCTAAATCTTGCACAGAAATCATGTACAAGTCTTTGTCTGCCATGGGAATTGATACAGAGAACTTTTCTTTTTCAGTTTCCTCCGGCAGGAAAAAGTTGATAATATTTTCATAATAAAACGAAACTCTTATGTAAGTACACGGAACACCCGTGCTTTCTATGATATCTTCAATTTGCCCCTTTCCATCGAAATGGGGCACTGGTCCATCTACCCCCGATCCCGCAGTGTTTTCAAGTCCACTGAAAACAAGGTGCTTCACTCTCGCCGTCTTACATGCATCGGCCACATTTTTGCCTTGTTGGATTTCCCGGTTCAAGTCACAATGGTCAAAATAATCGGTGACAAGGAAACAACCATATGCCTCATCTAAAACTTTCTTCAGGCTATTCATGTCATCAAAGTCCCCTTTTACCACCTCAATACCGAGTTTCTTCAGTTCTGTGGCCCTTTTTCCTTCGAGGGACCTAGTCACTGCGCGCACGTGAAATGAGGGGCAGTTTACAAGTGCACGAGCTACGCTGCCTCCTTGCTGGCCCGTTGCTCCAAATACGACAATCCTCTTCTTGGCCGCCATGCTGTTATAGTTTTTGTTGATACTATCCTCCTTTGGATATGGAGCACCGCATAATCACACACGTGACCAATGGAGTCGGAGAAAATCTGATTAAAATCGATATCTCGAACATAAACATAGATCGCGATTTTAATCAGGTTGCAGAAATAGTACACTTTATTTCCTCAAATTTGATAATATAGTGGTAGCTAGATTAATACTTACTACATATTTATCTATTTTGCGTTACCTTTTTATCTATTTTTTAAAGACAATGTGGTGACAGGTTCTACGAAAATCCACACAGACATACAGAAAGACAGTACGAAAGAAACTAAAATAAACAGCAACACCAAAGAACAAATATGGAGATACACCTAAAACGTTGTCACTAAAGATCCAAACAATCATTTTGCGGCAGCTGTCAGGGGCGGATCCAGGAATATCGTTGGGGGGGGGGGGGAGGGGACGAGGGGGCGTCAACAAGTAGGCAAGGAATCTGGGGGATGGAAACCCTGGTGGGGGCCTAAGAGGCGAAGACCCCATAAGCTCTTGGATTTTAAGCGTTTCCTTTCCAGAACATAATTTTAACCATCTAACTGTAAAATAAAACTAACTCTAGGAAACGTTCTGGTCATTTCGCGCTTATCCATTTTTTTTTTCTTGGGGGGGGGGGGGGGGGGGGGTCGCCCCTGGGGTGATTTATACTTCGTCACATATCATGTACATATCTCAACAATTAATCTTATAATTCCGACCCTAGAAGCACGAAGCTAGAGTTTTAACAACAACAAAGTTCACCTACTCTAGTAATCCTCAGTGGAAGATGTATTTCTTTTTGATTGATAATAATGGTAAAGACAGCGTGCATCTCTGTTCTGATGGGCATATTGAGCATGATGAGTTAAGAGAAATATTAGAGAACCCGCCCCCAACATAGTTACAGAGTTTTATTCATATCTTATCAGGGTTCATAGACTTTTTCTAATTCACCTTCCTATCCTCGACTTATTTATACAGGTTCTTCTAGTTCTTGGTTAATTAAGAAATGCATAATTGTCAGGGACTTTTATATGGTGACTACACATGCGGAGTTTCAAGCAAACTAGCCATTTTTTCTTTTTTTGGTTTGTTTTTTTCTCGAGCTTGCGGATTTGCGGCGGAATCGGCATTTTCGAGGACTTAGTACTCATTTGTAACATTTCTTTTGATTTTATTGATTTTTCCACTGCGCTTTCTGTCTATTAAAATGATAACGTCAAATCCTCAAGTTACAATGATTGACCTTCACATTGATGATATAATACATGTATATAATACTAGGTAGCATGCACAGATCAAAATGTTTTCACTGAAGGAAGATCTAAAAAAAAGAATACTGCAAGATTCTGGACGTAAGAAGAAAACTGGAATTTCAAGCGCAGTAAAGTCTAATATTTAATTTGCTTTTGCAGATTTTGAAGATGGACTTAATGTATGTTTTGACATGTTCTTCACCATGGACCTATGCTATTTATTATAGTAGTTTTATACTGCAAACCCACTTTTTCGCAAGCTATTTATTTTCGCGGACTTCGTGATAGGAATCTAACCTTGAATTTCAATAGCTGCGATTATCTCTGTATACATAAATAAATAGACCGGCAAATTCCAGGTATTGATGTCACCTGTTTTTTGCTGGCCTCATCAATATCAAGATGCCTATAAAATTTGGTTGAAATCCAATAATAATCAAGGAAGTTATTGTGTGGAAACGAAAGTGGTGGGTCTGACAATCAAGGACTATAAAAACCACTATATGAAGCAGAATACTGGCAATCTAAATCAGCAACGGTCTGATAAAATCAAGCTGCATACCAAATTTGGATGAAATCCAATAATAAATAAAGGAGTTATTGTGTGGAAACAAAAATGAGCGGGTCTGAAAACCAGGGGCTATAACTCTGCTCGATGATTATGAATAATGTCGACAATTTAACTCAGGCAAGGTCTTGTCAATGACAAGCAGAATACAAAATTTGGTTGAAATGAAATAATAATCAAGGGATTTATCGTGCGTGAAAGAAAGTTGGTGGGTCTGACAATCAAGGGCTATAACTCTACTAAACGATGCAGAACGCTCCTCAGGGGTTTTAACTCTGCTAAACGATGCAGAACGCTCCTCAGGGGCTTTCATTCTGCTAAACGATGCAAATAATAATCAAGGGATATATTGTGCATGAAAGAAAGTTGGTGGGTCTGACAAGAATCAGTGACTATAACTCCGCTAAATAATGACAGAATACCGACGGTTGAATTCATCCAATGTCTCATAAAATATTAAGCTGCTTACCAAATTTTGTTTAAATCCAACAGTAATCAAGGAATTTAGGGGGCGCTTTACAGATAATACGTGCTTCTAAGAGAGTGACAGGTGTAAGATGAAAGCTGTTTGCATTTGCAACATGCACAATGGAGAGAATGTTGGCATACCTCTATGCTACTTTCATGTACTGTGGCTGAAATTTCTTTATATATTGTACTTGTGGAAATTGGACATGATCTAAGGACACAGCAGACAGAAATGGTCGCTCCAAAGTACTCGAAAAATCAGCCTGAATTAGTCAAAAGTACACTATTTTCAGCAGTTATTAAAATAGGGAAACGAATTTTGCCAGAGTAGGCAATACCAGCCTCTGAAAGTACAATGAATGAATTACAAAATATATAAAAAGTAAAAAAAGTTATCGGCTCTTTTTTTTTTTAATTTACCTTTGAAGTCCAGGAAGTGAAAATGACCAAGCAGAGCTAGCAGTTTTTTGAGAGGTGCACATCTTACGTAAGACCAAGCTGTATACTCCCTATCCCAAATTGCACCCATCAATCATACACCAAAATAAAGTTCTTTTGATAATACCTAAGATATACAAGGTCTTTTTTAAATAGCATGGACAACCAGTGAGGAAAACCTGGGTAATTCTTTTTCTTTACAAATCTAACCCTATGCAAAGTACGAAACTGGAGAGTGCCACCTTATTGCATGGAAAAAGAAGTGGGTGGGCCTGAGAATCAAGGGCTATAACTCCACTAAATGATGTAGAATGGCGACAATTAAACTCAGTCTCTTTATCATGAAAATCAAGTTGCATACCAAATTTGGTTGAATCCAATAATAATTAAGGGAGTTATTGTGCAGAAACAAAAGTGGGTTGTACATATATATATATTCTGAAAATCAGGGGCTATAACTCTGCTAAATAATGACACAGAATGCTGACAAATGAACTCAGCCAAAGTCTCATCAATATCAAACTACATACAAAATTTGGTTAAAATCCAACACTATAACTCTGCTAAACGATGCAGAATGCTGACAATCAAACTCAGCCAAGGTTCAATGAAAATCAAGCTGAATACTAACTTTGCTTGAAGTACAATAATAATTAAGGTTTATGTACCTGTTTTGGTCATTACACTATGTACCCATTTTGATCATTACACCATGTACCCGTTTTGGTCAATACACTATGTACCTGTGTTGGTCATTGCACACTATGCCCATTTTGGTCATTACACTATGTGCCTGTTTTGATCATTACACTATATGCCCATTTTGATCATTACACTATATGCCAATTATGGTCATTACACTATGTGCCTGTTTTGGTCATTACACTATGTGCCTGTTTTGGTCATTACATTTTGTGCCTGTTTTGGTCATTACACTATGTGCCTGTTTTGGTCATTACACTGTATGCCCATTTTCATCATTACACTATATACCCATTTTGATCATTACACTATATGCCCATTTTAGTCATTACATTATGTGCTTGTTTTGGTCATTACACTGTGCATGTTTTGGTCATTACACTATGTGCCTGTTTTGGTCATTAGACTATGTGCCGGTTTTGGTCATTACACTATGTGCCTGTTTTGGTCATTACACTATGTATTTTGGCCATATGACATCAAATTAGCATAGCAGAAACCATACAACGTAATTAATTTTAACTGATAGGAGTACATAGATTACAGTACTGCAATTACAAATAGGTAAAAATATTTAATGAATTGCCACTTAAAGAAGCAATTTATTATTTTTCATTTTCAAAACTTCAAACGATTCACATTTTGTTTCAAATTAAATCCTTAAACATATAGTGGTCACTCACCTGTAACATCAGCAACCACTATGGTTTGAATACATAACCTCTATAATGTGAAGACATCTGTTCATGTCCTCTCGTGTATATTTTTAGGGGTTGCTTCAACATGGCTTTCAAATGTTTTAAACTTTCTCATTTTTTATTGAAGTTTCAGAAACTAAAAAAAATTTAATTAATTGTTCTAATGGCAGTTGATTAAATATGTGTACCTGTTGTAAGTACAATAATGTAATCTAGGTACTACTAGGAGTTAGAACTAATTATAATTACAATGTAGAGTTTCTGCTGTGCTCGTTTGAAGTCACATGGAACAAATACATGTTGTAATAACTAAATGGGCACATATACCTTAACGGAGTTATTGTGTGGATACGAAAGTGGGTGGGTCTGACAATCAAGGGCTATAATTCTGCTAAACAATGCAGAATGCTGACAAACTCTGCTACAGTCTCGTGAAAATGAAGCTGCATATTAAATTTCATTGAAATCCAATAATAATTACAGTAGTTATTATGCAGAAATGAAGTGGGTGCATCTGACAATCAGGGACAATAACTCTGTTGCTAACTGATGGTGTAGAATGCTGACAATCAAAATCAACCAATGTCATTGTTAATATTCTAGCTACATACCAAAAGTTTGCTGAAATCTAATAACAATTAAAAGAGCCTTGTGTGGGTCATGACAATCAGGGCCTATAACTCCTCTTAATGAATGACCAGAAATGCTAATCCAGTCTCAATAATACCAAGCTACATACCAAATTTGGTAGAAATCTAATTATAATTAAGGGTGTTATTGTGCAGAAATGAAAGTGTGATGGATGAAAGGAAGGATGGATGGACAGGCCCAATTTAATTTCCCCCATCTTCTATAAAAAGCAGAGTACAATAAATAAATAAAAAGAAGCACAAGATGTAGGAGATCAACAAAATTTAAAAGCTGCAAAATATATTTACATTGGGGAAACTGCAAAATAGAGTAGCCACAAATCAGCCCCATAACCTGTTTCTTACGATTATGTTGATGGTTTAGATAGGTTGGGGAGCAGATTTATTGGACTATTATATTGTATGGCATTAATTATTGAGTTAATATATCTTCAATTTCAACTGAAATGCAGCTGTAGTGAAAAATTATTCACTTAGCCATTTGAGAGATGTATACCACAAAATAGTTATGTCTAGGATGTTAGAATTGTATCATGTTTGTTATGGTCGGCTTAGATAACATCAGAGCTATTTCAGTGTAAAAAGGAATCTTTAGGCATATTTCATTATAATTTAGTGAAAACTAATCAAGTAAGCTTCATACACAGCTATAGTCAGCCCATTTGGTATTTGGTCATGTACTTTAAAAAGTCTCTGCACATGAAATAGTAACTGGAATAGACAACATTCTTTTTCATTTACCAATGATAGTTTTTCTTTCTTTCTTTCTCTTTTTCTTAGGAGTCTTAGATGCAAGAAACAAAAGTCCACTGGTGCCATACCTGGTTGCAGTTTATCCATGAATGTGATTAAATAGAACACAACTCTGCTAACTATTTTATTGTACTTTTATTGCAAAATAATAACTAACAGGCAAATATATTAGCATACATATCATATATTATAAGAAACTGACATGGCTTTGATTTCTCAAATATTCTCAGATTTTCTTAAATTTTTTAATCAAAATTCAACAGTCATTTTGATGAAGACAATTTAGTAATGTCAAGTTCTAACTCAAGATCTTACACCAAAGTTTTGCACCTGCAAAACCCAGAATTCTGGAACAGTCACATTAAGCTCTGAGGACTTTAGCATCTCAACTAGCCATTATTGCACAAATCATCAATGTGTCATGGATAACAGCTCCATTAGCACTTTTATGCTAAGGTCTTATGACAAGACCAACCCATCTGATCACAAATGTGACTTATGCACACATATGATGGTCATACAATAGAACCTGTCTTGAAAAGCCATCCCCTTTGCCAAAAAATAATGGTCTCTCATAGCAGTGATCTTTTAAGAATGGTTTTACTGTAGTACATATAATCATTTCAATCATATATTAACTCTATCCATCAAAACTTCACAAGTAGTTCACATGCAGTTTTTTTCTTAAAAAATGCACAGATAGATCAATGGATAGACACATAAATGTACATGACTGGCCCTGTGTTTCATCTTAGAGGTATATATATGATATGTCTTATAGTAAATGGATTTTGCATTTATATTTATGAATACATTTCATGGAGAGGTATGAAAACCATTAGTAATCTCTTTGGTAATTCACTACTCTTTCTAGACATTGAAATTTTCAGACTATCATAAATTCCAAATATAGCCAGTGTCTAATATGTATGCACATTGAATATGCAAAACAAGTGGCTAAAGTTGGCTTGACATCACTCACCTGGCTTACATAACTTAACAGTTAACATGTCACTAAGCAGGCTTATGAAATATTGCAATTTGTAAGAACAAAACCTATGTAATCTATCTCACAAACTTTATATCATGTTGATTTTACCTTTTCAACTACATCCTGATACAAATTTGTTCTAAATTAATATGCAGTCTCTTGCTCAAATTGTTTGAAGTTTGATCAAAATCAGATTTTTAAAAAAATGACTATAAGAGTGGAAATAAGTTCAGCCAATCAGATGAAAGATTTCCTCCTGTTCCCTTTCGATATTGTCCAAAATCTTGATGATATAAATCTTATTCCAATTTTCATTAAAATGCATCAGAATTATGGCTTCTTGGGGTGATAGGCTCAGCTGATGAGATGCAAGATCACCTCATTATTATGCATGGATTGTGCTCATTATAGAAACTGTCCAAGATCTTGATAAATGCATATATTCCAAGTCTGTTCAAAATCAGATAAAAAATAAGACCTCCAAAATCGTCACAAGCTCAGTCAATCTGATGCAAGATTATCTCATTAAAATGTGCAAGTCTCGCTTATTATCGAACTCATCCAAGATCTTGATGATATAAGCCCATATTTCAAGTTTGAGCAAAATCAGATCAGAAATGTGGCTTCCAGAGGAATAACAAGCTCAGCCAATCAGATGCAAGGTCACCTAATTAGTATGTGTGGATCTCACTCATTATCAAACTCATCTGAGACTTTAATGATATAAGCATATATTCCAAGTTTGATCAAAATCAAATCAGAAATAAGACATCCAGAAGGGTAATAGTATGTGTGGATCTTGCTGATTACTGAATTCATCCGAGATCTTAATGATATAAGCACACATTCAAAGTTTAATCAAAATCAGATTTAAAGAATGGCCTCCAGAGTGTTAACAAGGTTAATCAATCAGTTGCAAGATCGCCTCATTAATATGTATGGATCTTGCTCATCATCAAACTCATCTAAGATTTTGATGATATAAACCCATATTCTAAATCTGTTTGAAATTGGATCAGAAATATGGACTCCAGAGTGGTAACAAGCATTTGTTGATGGAAGGACTCACGACAGATGATGCATGATTCACAACAGATGATGCATAACAGATGCAGGGCAAGCTCACTTGGTCTTATGGCCAGGTGAACTAAATATACCAATCTACATTTTCTCCAAGGAAACAGGGGAGTTACCTCCCTCTGCAATAGGTCAAGGGTTATTTGGGAAATGCATGGAAAAACAGATAAGTTACCACCCTCTGCCAAAAGTAAAGAGTTGTTGGTCGGTTTTATGGGTTTAACGCCATTTTTCAGCAACTGATAGACTATACATGGCGGCCAGTATATTTGGTGGAGGAATAACCCGAGAAAACCCTGGGATGAACCACCGACCCACGGGAATCTACTGGCAAGCTATCTTACATACCCATGTTGGCCAAGCCTGAGACTCGAACCCATGTGGACAGAGGTGAGATGTCAGTGATCTGTAAAGGCGAGCGCCTTAGACCACCCAGCCACCCGGTTCCCCACTAAAAGTAAAGAGTCATTTGGGGTAAAAATGCATTGTGCTCAATGAAGTGTTCCTCTGAACATGTCAGATAAATCATAAATGCACAAAATATGCAAGGATTCTGTCTCATTTCATAACAGATATAAATTTTAACACAACATACCTAAAATTCTTCTTATTACAGCATGTAAAATTGTTTTTTAATTAAGACTGTTCAACCCCATATTACCTCTGAAGCTCTTCAGTGCATAAAGAGTAAGTTTAGTTGTAATGGCAGTTTAAGTGTCAATTTATGTATTACTAGAAAATCTGAGAAGCTTTGTGCTGTTAATATACATCATGTGTCAATGCACATTTAAGACCATATATTTCTGTGAATAAAATAAAGAAATTACATCAAGTCTTCTGCAAATCTGAGCAAAAATAATACATTTTCAAAAACTGCTTCAATAAGAAAAGAAAGCAAGCTGTTAAAAAAGACACAGTATATTTTCTAAACTGACCTTGGCTAAAGGGAGATAAACTAAAGATGTGACAAAATAACCTTGGATCTTCCTATTTCTGAACAGGAGTATGCCTGAATCATTTAAATATAAAACCAAAAAAGCACCAAAATTTATGTCATTTACTTAACTGAAATTAAGTTCACAAATGGTTGAAAGTCTGTTTCTTCTTTTGTGTAGTTATGAAGTTTTTTCCTTTTTTTGAATAAATATTATATTCTGCCACTTGTATATCTTAAGTTTACTGTGAAATCCTTTCAAGTACTAATACTGTATGGAAGAAATGAAAGGAAAATCTACATATGAGAATAAATAATAACATGTATTATATACTGATAAAAGTATCGGCATTTAAGTTAGTAAACTATATATGTAACATATATCCTTATACCATATATACTCGTGTACAAGTTAAGTCCAACTGCCAACAACATAGACCCTGATCTTTCATCGCACAATGCACCTGCAGATCAGGGTCTATGCTGTTTGTTCTACTGATTACTCCTAGCAAACTGCAGCAACCCAGATCTGCCAGTGCATAATGTGATGGCAGATCTCGGTGTGTTCAGTCTGCATGACTTGACCTATTAGCGAGTATGGTACTGTAAGATTACATAGCAATGTTCAAGTGTAGGAGTATGAATACATTTTAACAGACAAAGCTAGTATATATTGGTTTATACTGATAATATACCTAACTGTGATAAAGCATTGTCTTTCTGCCAATAATTTTGAGTCAATGTATAATTTAGATAACTATATTTACTTCTAAGTGTATGGATTATTTCATGTCATATGCTACAAGAATAAATCAGACAACCAGCTACTAAGTTACTACCCAAGTACAATATTACATGTCATTTGTTATGGACAAAATTTCAACTAAAGCACATGTACTCATTAAGAAAGGCTGAGAAAACTAAAAAGAGTACAAGCAGTGGCATAGCAACCACCCAAGCAACCCCTGCAACTGCAGGGGGTCCCAAAAGTTCCATAAAACAACTTTTGTTATTGGGATGCAGCCCCTGGATTAAGTTTTGTGGGGAGGCTCAGAATTTCTTGTTACACCACTGAGTACAAACAGACTAAATGATAGACAGTAAGTGATTTTTATAATGTTATATAGGATCAACATTATATAGGATCAAGACCATTCAATACAGTATGAGATTATATAAGGGATTAATGTTTTATAGGATCAACATTATATATGATCAAGACCATTCAATACAATATGAGATTATACACGGGATTAATGTACTGTAAATAAATAACATTGCATAGAATCAGTAATTTGCAATTTGTGGATAATCTTAGGGATTATCAGTGATTTGCAATTTGTGGATAATCTTGGGGATAATCTTAAGGATTATCAGTGCAAAAAAGGAAGAATCTGCATTAAAGTAGTGTGTTTTTCGTACCTACCGTATATACTTGTGTTTAAGCCGATACCAACTGCAAACTGCATAGACCCAGACTTGCCATCACATAATGTGCCAGCAGATCTGGGTCTATGCAGTTTGTTAGGAGTAATCAGTAGAACAAACAACACAGACCCTGATTTGCTGGCGCATAATGGTTTTACAATAGGCATGAGATAGAATCTACTACAGTAGTCCCCCTGACCAGTAGCCACCTGTTTTATATGGCCAGAATCCCATTGCACTGACGAGTTTGTGTTCAAAAATACACCTCAAGGATGGCTATCCCTCTAACACAGCCAGTGGCTGGCATATTACTGCAAAAACTGTCACATTTACACCTCACAAGTGGCCACATAATACTTGTTTAGAGATAGAAATCTCACTAATATTATATTTGTTGATTTCTAAACTCAATACACAACATGCTGATAAAGTACCTTTAATCCACACAAAGAGATAATCTTATTATCCTTACTGCTTTGTGTTCCTTAGATGTTAGGTTTTGTCACCCTGATAATTACAGGCTATTATTATCACTGATAATTATCAAGATGACAAAAGCTAACCACTGAGAAGCATAGTATTGTTCAGCTCAAGTCATCATGACATCCAGTCGCCAGATAGTAAAATGGTATGCTAAGCCATTGTGGCTTCTCTCTCATAAGTTACAAAATGTACTTAAAAGGTTACCAGACTAAAAAAGAAAAAACTAAGTCATGTGACAATCTCACCTCCTTTGTAAACACTGAGCATCTCATGTAATAACAACAAATTGCCAATGAAGGAATAAGTTGTTGCAAAAAGTGCAAAATGTCGTCAGACATTCTCAGTTCAGAACGAAAAGTGAAAGCAATTAGACTAAATGAAAAAAGGGGAGAGTCTTTTTTTGATCACTACTGAGAAATTTGATATCAGAAAGATTCGAATAAGCATCATCAATATACATTAAACTGTAGTGAGTAGGAAAATGGAACTGATGAACAGGAATAGTTACAGCTAGATGTTTGTGCCTAGATTTTACTGACAAGGTGGTTTTGCACCTTGATTGGTTATTATTCATAATTATTTTAAATAACATAGAATTACATTTTAGCACATCATCTGATAAAAGTCCTGTGAATTTTAAATGAAAATATTAAATATTTAAAAAGTAAATACTTTTCATACTTTATATGAAGTTATTGCTCACATCTGTGATCCCCCTCTAGAAATGCCACCCCTCTTTTAAGGCCACTTTCCTGCTGTAGAAGGGGTGGCCTTATGAGAAGGGGACCACTGTATAGCTATCTTTTTAAAAATGAAGAATAAAATGCATTTAGAATAAGTTATGCATGTCTTTGTATGTATTTACAGTAAATTATATCTGATGACTTGAAGCAAATATTCCTCTCACTGAGGGGCAGGGATGGGAGGGGGGGGGCATACAAATTCTGTAAATTGGTACATATACAGTTCATGAAGTGTACTAAAAATGTACAAGAAAAATTGTAAAAAGGTAAATACAGCAACGAAGAAAAGATAACAAAAATGTGCTGAAAATAATGAAACAACTTTTAAAATGTAAAAGATAAATGTAAATACTCAATATTCTTGCACCAATACTCCCAAATGAAACTACTGTAGCATGATGCCATTTTTCAGATCAAATGAGAAATAAGAAAACAAATCCAGACTATTAAACAATTATTTTTCACAAAAGGCATGTATCTCACTCAGAAATATAGTTATACTGATTTATAGTGATATGATTTTCGGAAGTAAAAGAACATTAATCTTGAAAGAAGACTAAAACAAAGTCTTTGAAAATTATGAATGCACCTAGATGAAGGATTGTGTTAAGGTAAGTCTCCATGTTTATGTCTTCTGCATAGCTAGCAAAGAGTCCAAACTTTTACTGTGATTGTATGCAGGTAGTTTACAATAATTTATACTTTTTTTAAAAAACAGTATTATATGGATTCACAAAACACTATTACACATTTTCACAAATGCATCATTTCTTTAAATTACAGGAAACTTTTCCAATAAATTGATTTTTTAATCAATTAGCCAACAACTATTGGAGTTTTACAGAGTTCAGTTTTGTTGAGCAATGTTTATATTTAGTGGTTGTAAATCACTAAATGATCTCATACAGGTAACAGTAACATGTGCATGATATTCAATTTCAGAAATACAGAGTTTTGGGGGGAATATTAAATGCCAGCAGTCCAGTATCATGAGGCAAAATTTATTACAGCAAGATGCCAACCAGTGAAAGAAAACAACAAAAAGGCAGATTATCACAACAACAACTCTCTTTGTTCACCATTATGCAAATAATAAAATATAGTGCATATGACTGTACCACACATCTATCTTATCAAGCTAGCTAGTTATGGACAAATTAATTAATTATCAAGTCTTGCATTTATGAAAATATAATTTCAAATTTTCCATAAACAGAAACTTAATATCACAATTTTAGACAGATTTCCATATAAAAGTTTAACAGAGCTTTTTAAATATTTTGCATAGTTAAGTGACGCAAAGACCCTTCAACATTAATAAAATATCTGATCTTTAGATTTCCTTATAAAAGTCCAACATAGCTTCCTAAATATTTAGCATAGCTGAGTGACAAAAACACCTAAAGACATTAATACAATATCTGATCTTTTGTCAAAGTGAAAATGAAGTTTTTCTTCAATTTCTTTTTGATGCAAAGAAATAAGAGTCAAAAGAAAATGTAAAAGTTTTGAAGTACTGATATAAAAGCTTTCAAAGTATTAAAGTGAAGGATATATCAAAGTATTCAAGCGAAGGATATATCAAAGTATTAAAGTGAAGGATATATCATATGGTTCCATATTTTCAAAACTTTTTCAGCACAAAACTTGTGATCAAAACCTCCCAAACTGATATGCCCAGTAATACCTGAATAACATCCAAGTCATGACAATTTTGCATATTTGTAAAAATACCAAGGTTTAGAAGATTTTAACATTCTGTAATGTAATTTAATTGCGACTGATTTACAATTTTTTAAAATTTTCAATAGGATTTAAAGCCAGAGATTTGTGCTCAAAAAGTTTAAAGATTACTGGGTCAGGTTTTATATGAGCTCCATGCACACATATATTTACAAGAACACAATGTGCATTATAATTTCTGATATACTGTGACTGTTGTGATGTTATGATAGTGTTCTTACTTTTTATTAGTAATATTTACTAGGGACTAGTACACTTGATAAATATCCATGCTGTTGTGCATGTAACTCACATGTTTGTTTGTGTACCGTATATATTCGCATATAAGCTAGGTCCGAATGCAAGCAACATAGACCCCAATCTGCCATCGCATAATGCGCTGGCAGATCAGGGTCTATGTTGTTTGTTCTACTGATTAGTCCTTACAAACTGCATAGACCCAGATCTGATGGCGCATTATGCGGGTCTATGCAGAGTGCAGTTAGTATCGGATTATACACGAGTATATACGGTAGATTATCTCAATGCCAAGCACAAAAATGCACACACATTAACCGAGTAGACCAGTCTATGGCTAATACTCTGATAACTGTCAAACTGCCAGGTCACTCTGGTCAAGCTACAGTATATCAACTGTAATGATAGTCAAACTGCCAGGTCACTCTGGTCAAGCTACAGTATATCAACTGTAATGATAGTCAAACTGCCAGGTCACTCTGGTCAAGCTACAGTATATCAACTGTAATGATAGTCAAACTGCCAGGTCACTCTGGTCAAGCTACAGTATATCAACTGTAATGATAGTCAAACTGCCAGTTCACTCTGGTCAAGCTACGGTATATCAACTGTAATGATAGTCAAACTGCCAGGTCACTCTGCTCAAGTTATATCAACTGTAAATCAGTGTAAGATTACTGTTAATTAATCTTTCCACTAGCAAAAAAGTTCTGCCAATTTATCAAGACAACTGAATTCAAATAATTTTATTCAAGTGAATTGCACAGAAGGTACACAAGAAACCTACTGCTAATTGAAAACTGTGAAAGTATTATGTGGTAAATATTTTGAAAAACAACAAAAGTTAATAATACATGAAATATTATTATTTACAGAAACTTAGTAATACACCTTTCATAAACTATCATAAGTCTTAGCATGCTAAAATTAACATTTGGAACCAGGTTAATTAAACTCTATATTGTAATATTGTACACGAATATTTTCTATTTGACAAATTTCTCTCAGAATGGAAGAATTTTCACAATAAGGGATCAATATTTACATGTAAAATACGTATCTGTCAGCAGGAATTGCCACATACTATAAAATAACAGACAAATTCAAGGCTACTTTTTCAAGATATCAACTGAAACATTCTGAAATTAACTGCTGGGGTAGAAAAATGTTCAAAATGCACAGTTACCAACTAGAAAACCAGATTGAAAAATCTGGTTCTCTTGCAAAAATATCTGGTTGCCCGATTGGAAAAAATCTTTAAAGGTAATTTCAATGTAATAAATATGATTACTCGATTATTAAAAATTAGGCATATCTAATTTTTTCCACATATGTGAAAATAACTTCCAAAATATCTATTTTCACCTGTCATTTTATGTAGGTAGACAATTTAATTGATTTTGCATAAAGGTAAATGTAATTTTCTCGAGCCATCCTTGGCAGAAGCTTTACATGATGCTCATTATATCTATCTGTAAATATCCTTCCACACCATAGATCAACCTCATGGTTCAAGTTTTTTACCTTCTTTTTATGTCTGTCTTTTCTAACTAAACAAAAGGCAGGCTTAACATGATGTTCACTATGGTGTCTATGTGCGTGTCTACCTGTACATGTCCATCCACATCCTAGATCAATCTCAGTATTCAAATTTTATACTTTCATTTTATGTCTGTCTTTTATAACTAAACAAAAGGTAGGCACCATAAAAAGATGGTCTCCTGTTTTAAACCATTGACATAAAAAACTGGTTATGCAGCTGGGCATTGACTTTGAGTGAGTTGGTTGTCCAGGTTTTATTTTAAGTTGCTGCAGGTTTCAGGGCAATGGATTTTGTAACCCCTGTAACTATGAAAAAAATATGTGAAAGACAACAAAAGCAACCTGTCAACAAGTGAAATAACCCCTCTTGTACAACTGTCAGTTACATCACATGAAAAATAGGCCATCTGTATTTTATCTCTTAATATCAAACCAACACTATCACTCTTTTCTGCTCTTTCTTTAAAAGTATATGTGCAAAAATAGTGCATGTACAATTTGATAGTTCACTATAGTTGCACAAATATCAACAAAGCTTTGTGTTCATACACAAGTGTGCCAAAATCATAATGTCTTTACAGATATATACACTCATGTAAGAATAAAACATTGTGAAATACACAAATTTTATCAAACAAATATACAAGTAGATAACTATACAAATTTTACAGAAGACAAATATTATATTTCCACATGGAAGTTAAATATAAAAAAGAGGTTTGCATTTTATAGTGTGTTCCTACTTCAAACAAGCAAGCAGTTATTAAAATTGGAGAAAAAATGACAAGAGGAAGACATTCACTTATTCAATTATATACAAATTATAGTTTGCCTTGAACATGTGGCAAAAAGAATAAACTATATTACCAGGAATTTGTCTACAAGTAATAAATAACAGACATGATCATTTCTCAAATTCATTATCATTATTGTCCAGCGTACAATTTATCACTCTGAATTCTGACCTCAACTAAGAAGCTGCACAAGAAATCACTATACTGTATTTCAGTTAATTTACCGTTCAAGAAATCACTGTACTGTATTTTCAGTTAATTTTTACCATTCAAGAAATCACTGTAATGTATTTCAGTTAATATACCATTCAAGACATCAGTGTACTGTATTTCAGTTAATTTACTGTTCAAGAAACCAGTGTACTGTATTTCAGTTAATTTATCGTTCAAGAAACCAGTGTACTGTATTTCAGTTAATTTACTGTTCAAGAAACCAGTGTACTGTATTTCAGTTAATTTACCATTCAAGAAACCAGTGTACTGTATTTCATTTAATTTACCATTCAAGAAACCAGTGTACTGTATTTCAGTTAATTTACTGTTCAAGAAATCAGTGTACTGTATTTCATTTAATTTGCTGTTCAAGAAATCAGTGTACCGTATTTCAGTTAATTTACCGCTCAAGAAATCAGTGTACTGTATTTCAGTTCATTTACCATTCAAGAAATCAGTGTACTATATTTCAGTTAATTTACCATTCAAAAGTTCAATTCATGAAGCATAAGAATAAAAAAAGTAATGCAACTGCTTGGTAAGTAAATTTTGGACTAGTCAAGCTGTATTGTTTATCATAATACTGAATGACAACCATGAAACTAATGGATGCAATATCTTTAGCTACCAAGAAGTTGACATGGACATGAAGATGAAAATGCCAATAGGAGAAATAAAAAGAATTAAACAATATTTTTTTTAAAAAAAAGCAATAAAGCACTAAAGATATGGGAATATAATCTATTAAAATGATCAATAATATACAAGCAAAACACTTATATAAAAGAAAGTCACATGGATAAAAGGTGACCAATTTTAACAATAAGAGGTAAAAAATAAATGACAACAAAATGATAAAAAAAGTAATAGCTATTTTCTGATGCAAAAATGAAGGCCTTAACTAGAACCAGTTAAATAGAATTTTTGTGTGTTTTTTTTGTATAAAAGTCAAAAGAATACGATTAGGACACAGAATACATAGTGTACATTCCCATTAAACAATAAGTATGTAAAATATTTGAAATCACACATAAAAACCCATAAAAAAATTATGTATTAAATTTAGCATATTTATTATAAAAGTTAGTGAATATTCTAACTATGAAAATCACTTAAAACTAAGAAACCTCCTCAATTCAGAAAACTTCTCTTGTCTTTCAAGTTAAATCATTATTTAACTTTATAATGTAGAAACAAATCCTAAAAACAATATGATTTTGCCCACCAATATAATAACCAGTGTTTAGTATTTAGTGGTTCAAGTGAAAAGGAAATTCCAGTGCAATAGCTGCCTTACAGACATGAAATTTATCACAGAGCTGACAAACTATTCAGGGATTTCTTTTCCATTGCTGCAGCAGTCGGTGTTTTCTTATAGAAAAAAATGAAAGGGTGTTCATTATCACTTTTGCTGGCTAAACCCAAATTTATTCCATAAATTTCAATAGTATGTTGCTACCTTTGCTTCCGAAATAATCCAATTTTACAAAGATCTCATGAATGAATATTATCTGATTTAAATACAATCTGTGAAATTAATTTCCATCGATCCTGACCGTGTTTCATGCATTTATCCCAGATATCTCTGTGTTCTTGTACCTTCAGTCGAAGCTAATGGAATTCAAAATTAAGCAGGAAAACGATGCTAAAACTTCAGATCAACAGTTCCTGCATACATCTGAGCTGAGAGAAATCATAAATAAATAAATAAATCTCAAAAAAGAACGGACAATGTTAATTATATTTGCTAGTATGTTACACACACCAAACTAAATGTGGTGAAGACCCAAATCTGCCACTGTATAACGTACTATAAGATCCAGATCTATGCCATCCATTATATTATTATTTCCAGCAAACGGTGTTAAACCTGATCTCAACAAAGCACTGCTGGCAGATCCAGGTCTATGTTTTTTTAATTTGGATATAGTCAGAGCTCGAGATAAACAGTGTATGTACGTATTTTATGCAAACAAATTGAGTAAATGCATTAAGAAATTTTGTAATGCATTCAAATTACACAATCAGTTTAAATTTACAATGCAAAGCATCTGGCCCAAAGTTGTCAGTATCCTGATTTTGTCATAAGAACAGTCCATGTTTTTATTATTGTACATCTGATCAATAAAACCTAAGCTATTGGGATGAGTTCCAGCTGTTCCAGGCATGTCTTAAATGGCAGTCCTGGATCACAATGAGAACACACAATCAAAAAGAGCTATGTAATCAAACGAACCCCAAATCAGTCTCGGTTAGAAAGCCATCTGATGCATTTTAAATGGCATGATTAATGTCTTGCTGATTAAGATCAAGACTTGTATCATAAGTTTGTGTTTTACAGTTTTCACAAAATACCCCATCAAATTTTAATCATTGCAATTGGTTTCAAGCCAGGGAGCACAATATCCAGTTGATTAAATTCTTATCTAGAACTATGAACAGTAATACTGACGATTTTTCTGACTGTTTTTAACTTCCTGATTCACCATATCTGGTTTTAATTTATCCAACTTTTTCTTCATTTCCCGCAGAATACTTTCTAACCTCATGCAAAACCCAGCAAAATATGATCAATTTTATATTAGCACAAAATTTTTAATAATATGTGATTAAGTCTCAGTTTGATTTTGATGCTTCAAGGACTCTCTATGAATACTGGAGTTTGATGCTTCAAGGACTCTCTATGAATACAGGAGTTTGATGCCTCAAGGACTCTCTATGGAATACTTGAGTTTGAAGCTTCAAGGACTCTCAACAGAATACTTGAGTTTGATGCATCAATGACTCTCTACTGAATACTTGAGTTTGAAGCTTCAGGGACTCTCTATGGAATACGTGAGCTTACTTTGATTCTGAAGATATCCCAAATCAATTTTAGCGAGGACATTAATTTGCATATACACGTAAATGGCTATACTTTATAAGCAGCAAACATCCCATAATTTCTAGAATTTCATTACAGTAGCTCTCCTCTAAAATGTTTAATTTGGTATTGGAACAGATTTGTTTGTTATGACAAGTCATAATAAAATGTTTCTTATGAATGCACATGTACTCTGGTGCCTGCATGCACATGTACTCTGGTGCCCAAATGTGACATGTACTCTCGTGCCCACATGCACATGTACTCTCTTGCCCAAATGGGACATGTACTCTTATGCCCAAATGCACATGTACTCTGGTGCCTGAATGCAAGTGTACTCCAGTGCCCGAATGCAAATGTACTCTGGTGTCCACATGAGACATTCACTGTATCCATGAATTTGTAATTATAAATTTTGTTACAGCAAAAAAACCACTGCAATTCCAACAACCTTTACAAGCTCAATATTAAAAGCCCAAAACTATCCAGACTTTCACCATGTCCAACTCAAAAGAAAAATCAAACACAATAAAATGTCAATTATTCTGACTTTTTTTTGTTCAGAGAGTGTTCTTATACCAATTTTTTTCCATTAAATTATTTAGTCTAATCTTGTCCATACACCACAAAACATTTCCTATAAAAATATCAAATTAAAAAAATTTACAAAAAGAAAAGAATCAGAGTCTTTCTAAGCTGTTACCATTCATTTTGTTGTAAGAAAGCGATAAATCATGTAAACTGTCAGATAACGAGACTACACATTCAGTAACATATCCTAAATATGACGTTGTAAGGGACAGAATTCCATTGTAAACATGAACATAGGGGAATCAGAATGAAGATTCTACAAAATCACTGCTCAAAAATCTGAAAGTAAACAAAATATGCAAAGACAGAACATGCTATTTTTAAATCTATAAAAGTAAATATCATCATTTGTTTACTTGCACAAATGAAAGGAGTGGTTCCTTCAAAATTGCAACCTGATTGTCCTATTTCTTGTTTACAACAGAATCATCCCTGGTGATGTCATAATTGACATATTACCTCATGTATCGATTATATTAACAATATGACAGCCAAAAAAGCAACAATACTCATGTATAAAAATAAATAACATTTTACTGTGTTGGATCTTTAACCCTGTATATAATTTGTCATAGAGCATTGATTATAACTGTCAGCTCACAGTGCTAAGAAATTCTTTGTCTGAGTGATTTGTACTGTAAGTTTTCCTGGTCTCTGCTGGTTTCCCTCCTTTCCACGGCCAACCAAATCTACCTGCTGTACAGAGTTTACACAATCATCGGAGCTGGTGAACAGGTGCTTTCCCATGTATGTATCTCGCAGGACATTGTTGTTCCAGATCTGTAAAAAAAGTTCTTACATAAATATGTTTTTCCTGATTTTTCTTTTTGGTTTAAACAAGAAATGGTCAAGTTATTTTCTATAATTTCTTTCATACTGCAGTCAAATATCTGAGATGAAATTAAACAATGATGATGTTTGTATGTAACTTACAGTTGGGCCATATGGCATTAAAGAGCTTAATCTAATGCCTTATGCCCACTATTAAGAACAAGATTATTATGATGCATTATGCCCACTATTAAGATCAAGATTAATCTGATGCCTTATGCCCACTATTAAGATCCAGATTAATATGATGCCTTATGCCCACTATTTAGAAGATAAATCTGATGCCTTATGCCCACTATTTAAAACAAGATTAATCTGATGCCTTATGCACACTATTAAGATCAAGATTAATATGATGCCTTATGCCCACTATTTAAAACTAGATTAATATGAAGCCTTATGCCCACTATTTAGAACAAGATTAATATGATGCCTTATGCCCACTATTTAGGACAAGAATAATATGATGCCTTATGCCCACTATTTAGGACAAGATTAATATGATGCCTTATGCCCACTATTTAGGACAAGATTAATATGATGCCTTATGCCCACTATTTAGGACAAGATTACTCTGATCCCTTATGCCCACTATTAAAATCAAGATTAATATGATGCCTTATGCCCACTATTAAGAACAAGATTAATATGATGCCTTATGACCACTATTTAGGACAAGATTAATCTGATGCCTTATGCCCACTATTAAGATCAAGATTAATATGGTTCCTTATGCCCACTATTAAGAACAAGAGTAATATGATGCCTTATGCCCACTATTAAGAACAAGATTGTAATAGCTCACCTCTGAAGCTTTTAATAGTCTTCAGTAGCCAAGGTAAACATTAATTATCTTGTGTAAAAGAAACTAAAGTTATCTTGACAATAAAATGTTGACCCTTTTTCAATAAAAAAGTTAGATAAATGAACATCAAACAAAACTTAACCCAAGGTAGTGAAGCATAAAATATTGGCCATAATGACCTACTACTGAAATGTGGGATCAATGCTCATCAAGATGAATATCCTAACCAAGTTTCATGACTCTAGATAGGTTAGTATGTACATAGTCTGTCAAGAAATTGTAGTATTGAGCTAAATGCAAAAACTTAACATAAGCCAGTAAAATGTGAAATGTAAGGCAGTGACCTTTTTTGTATGGATGTAGTACTAAGATAGATATATACAATCATCTAGCTTAATGATTCAAGCACAAACAGTTAAAACACAAAATTTAACCAGAGTCAGTGAAGGGTGAAATATGGGTCACAGTGACCTACTTTTGAGACAAAGATGTAGTTCTCATGAAGATGCATCCCCTCACCATGTTTAACAATTCCAGGTATAACAGAATGTATTCTAGAGGTAAAAAAACCCCTAAACAGTCATGAGCTAAATGCAAAAACTTAACAAAAGTCAGTAAAATTTTCAATGTAGCTCACAGTAACTTTTGATGTTTGGGTGTGGTACTAACAGAGATGCACACAAATCATCTAATTTGATGATTCTTGCATGAACAGTGTTTGAGACTGAACCTACATCAATAAAGCATAAAATATGGGTCACTGTGACCTACTTTTATGATGAGGGTGTAGTACTAATCAAGATGCATCCCCTCACAATGTTTCCTGATTCCAGGTATAACAGAATGTATACAGAAAGTAAACATGAGAAATAGTGAGCAATTTGCTCGCATACATATACCCCTGTCCCTCCTGCATCTCACCCCTACCCCTTGATGGAGATGATTCTGTAGTAAAAAAAAAATGCATAACTCATCCCACCCCTACCCCATGATGGAGATGACTCTGTAGTAAAAAAATGCATAACTCATCCCACCCCTACCCCATGATGGAGATGACTCTGTAGTAAAAAAATTGCTTAACTCATCCCACCCCTACCCCATGATGGAGATGACTCTGTAGTAAAAAAATGCATAACTCATCCCACCCCTACCCCATGATGGAGATGACTCTGTAGTAAAAAAATTGCTTAACTCATCCCACCCCTACCCCATGATGGAGATGACTCTGTAGTAAAAAAATGCATAACTCATCCCACCGCTACCCCATGATGGAGATGACTCTGTAGTAAAAAAATGCATAACTCATCCCACCCCTACCCCATGATGGAGATGACTCTGTAGTAAAAAAATGCATAACTCTTCTGATACAAATTGAGTACAATGATTTGTCAACATGCATATCTTCTGATGATGACCATAATATGTACTAAGTTGTACAGCAACTACTAAAAACTGCAAGAATAGTTGCCTTCACAAAATTCTGTCATACACTGCATCCAGCTCTAAGTCTAAATGGGCAATAACTCTAACAAAAATCATGGAAGCACAAAGATTTGTCAAAATGTGTATCTGAAGAAGATGCCCATAATGTGTATCAAATTTCCCATAATGTGTATCAGATTTCCCATTATGTGTATCAAATTTCCCATAATGTGCATCAAATTTCCCATAATGTGTATCAAATTTCCCAGCAATCCAAAAACAATGCAAGATAAACTGCAAGACTAGTTGCACTAATTAGATTGTGTAATACACTACATTAACTTAAAAAACAAGATGAGTAAAAACTATAATAACAAGAGGCGAAGTGGGTGTGATATTGCTCACCTGGCTGACATAACTTAACACTTGACCACTTCACTAATGAGGCTTATGCAGTATTGTAAAAACACAACTTAGGTAAACTATCTCCCAAACTTTATATCATGTTGATATTACCTATTTTACATTTCTTTTTATAGATGAAGGCATAATTAATATGCACAGTCTCTTCCTCATAATCAAAATCATCCAAGATCTTGATAATATAAACTCATTTACCAAGTTTTATAGAAACCTGATGAGAAATATAGATGCAAGATATCTCATTAAAATAGCCAATATTTGAAGTTTGATCAAAATCAGATAAAAATGATATGGCTTCAATAGTGGCAACAAGCTGTCAATCAGATGCCAGATCACTTCAAATATATGCATCGATCCTGTTTCATTTCAATATTGACCAAGATCTTGATGATATAAGACCTTTTTCCATTTTTGATCAAATCGTTTGAGAATGTATCGATTCTACAGTAGTAATAAACTCAGCCAATCAGATGCATGATCACACCATTATTATGCATGGATCTTGCACATTATCCAAATTGTCAAAGACCTTGATGTGGCTTCCAGAGTGGTAACAAGTTCAGCCAATCAGATGTAAGATCGCCTCATTAGTATGTGTCAATTTCATTATCAAACTCATCTGAGATCTTAATTATATAAGCATATATTCCAAGTTTGATAAAAATCAGATCAGAAATATGGCTTGAGGGGGACAACAAAGTTAACCAATCAGATACAAGAGTACCTAATTAATATGCATGATTCTCAATCATTGTTGAACTTGTCCAAGATTTTGATAAAAACTCATATTCCAAGTTTGATTGATATTGTATCAGAGATATGGACTCCACAGTGAGGTAACAAGTAATTACTGATGGATCAACACATGACACACAATTCATGAGGCACCATGCACTTTTTTGTTTTGTTGGTTTTATTGGCACTTTTAACATATTATTGGCTATATCATGCAAACGAAATGTGAGCTATGTGCCTTTCCCAAGGACACCCCAAGGCAGCCAATCCAGGTTAACCTGGGCTGGTATTGAACCTGTGACCTTTGGATCATGAGTCCTACACTCTACCAAATGAGTTACCATGGCTCCATGGACAATGCACAATGGACACAGGAACATACCATAAACTCACATGGCCTTACAGCGAGGTGAGCTAAAATTTAAGGAGGAAAGGGACTTGTCAATATGTGTATCTCCAGGTGATGACCATCAAAGACTGCAGGAATAGTTGTGCTATGAAGATTGTGTTATACAATGCATGAAGCTACAACACAAAAGGGCAAAAACTCTAATAAAATTGTAGAAGCAAAGTAATTTGTTGCCATATTCATCTTCAGTGACAAACATAATCAAAGTTTCATGGCAATCCATCCAAAACTACAGGACAAGTTCTGCTAATGACATTTTGTCATACACTGCATTAAGCTCTAAGACAAATGCTCAATAAATCTAATAGGAATTTATGGTGAGCCAAGTGATTTACCAATATGTGCATCTTTAGATCATGACCATAATTTTTATTAAGTTTCATGGCAATCCATCAAAACCTGCAGGACAAGTTGTGCTAATCAAACTGTGTCATACAGTACATTGAGCTAGAAGACAAAAGGTCAATAAATCTAGCAAGAATTGAGGACTAGTAAAGTGACTTGTTGATTTGTGCATCTTAAGATCATGACCATAATTTTTACTAAGTTTCATGGCAAACCATTAAAAACTGCTAGGATTAGTTGTGCAAATAAGATTGTGTCATACAATGCATTAAGCAAAAAGGGCAATAACTCTAACAAAAACTAAAGAGTGCCGGACAGATAGATTGAAATATGGACACTCGGACACTTGGATTACTTAAAAAAACTATGTGGTCATGAACTAAATGCAAAAACTCAACTTAAACCCATAAAATGTGAAATGTAGGTCACAGTGACCTTTTCTTGCAAGGGTGTGGTACCCACAGCAATGCATACAATCATCTAATTCAATGATTCTGGCATGAACAGGGCTTGAGATTGAATCCAAGTCAATAAAGTGTGAAATATGAGTCACAGTGACCTACTTTTATGATGAAGGTGTAGCAGTCATCAAGATGCATCCACTAACCAAGTTTGATCATTCCAGGTAGCACAGTATGTATAGTGTGCAAGAAACTGGAGCTACGTACAAAATTTAATCAACAATGTGTTATTAATTTACAAAGTTAGCCCCCAGGAAACCCTACCCAAGGGGCAGGTGCTATAAAACCCAATCCAACTGTTGTCTAGGACCTACGATAAAAGAATAGTTGACATTCATTAAGGCTGCACATATGGATATGATTTTATCTGTGTGGATGCTGATGCCAACTTTGATGCCAGTGGTAGTAGCTCTCCTCTACTTTGTACAGGTGAGTTAAATATCTAGCCATCAGAAGATTGATTGATACAAAGACAAACCACAGCTATTACAAATGTAAAATCTGCACAATTTTACCGAATTTTTACCTCAAATGACCTTAACCTGTAATGATGTAACCTAATATTGTTATGCATAAACCAAGTTAAAATCTTAACTCCAGTGACTTAAATGTTTAAATTTGTGATTCTCCATGAAATGGAAAGCTCTCCATGCTATTCAGCTGGGGATTGTGTGTGTATGAGTGTGTGTGTATGCATGTGTGTGCATGCATGTGTAATAAAAATTGCAAATTTCAGTGCTAGCAACCTTGATATTGACCTATCAGCCCCACTACTGATAACAATGCAATTTCATTTCCAGTAACCTTTACCTTTGATCCTTTGATCTCAGATTCAATAGGTAGCTGCCTTTCCTCAAGCGTAATGCAACTATAAAGTTGATAAAAACTGGGTGTGGTAAACTTGAGGACAATAAACTCATCAGGTGGAACCCAAAACAATTCATGCTCCAGTGAGCTTGACCTTGGACATCTGGGCTTGAGAATCAATAGGGAAGTACCTCAGCCCCAGTGTAGACAACCAATGAAGTCTGATTTAAACTGGATCCAGGAAACTTGATTTGTTGAGCAAAGTAATATTTTGGTTTACAATGTCAGCTCCAATGACCTTGACCTTTCACCTCTCAACCTCAGAACTGACAGGGAGCTTGCCATATCCAAGTGGTCTACCTATTAAGTTTGATTAAAAGTAGGACTGGGAAACTTTACTTATACATTTTCAGCTCCAGTGACATTGAACTTGCACCTATTAGCTGCATAACAGGCTTCTGCCTCTATTCATGGGCAAAACACATAGGAAGTATGAAAATAAATAAAACAGCAAAGTAAAGTAATTGTGCAGAAATGTCTTTGTCTACAGACAGATGGACAGACATACACTGCTATTACTATATATAACCCAATACCTTCATTTGAGCTGTGTGATAACATGATTTATGTTCTTAGTCCAACCTAATGAATGGTTTTCCCATGTTCTTCACCTTTGACCTTGAATCATTAGGGGTTTGTATCAGAGTGTTGATAAATCAGAAGATAAAATTTAATGACAATTCACTATGTTTCATTGGCTGGTTGGTTAGTGTTTAATGGCACAGTAGCATATCAATGACTATTTAGTGCCAAGGTAATGAAAGTAAAGTGCTCTGCCGTGGGACATACCATTACAGGTGAACCAGGCTGGTCCAGGTAGGATCTGAATCTGTGACCTTTGGGTTGTGAGTTTGGCATTCTACCACAAAGTCACCATAGACCCAACAATTCACAACGGAAAGAATGAGATTTAGGCAAGTTAATGGATGATAGACAGACAACTTTACAATAACTATATCACACTTTTTCAATATTCACTGCAAAAGAGACAAAACTATCAATATACAGATTTGTTGAGCTGGTGGTGTTTGGTGTTTTATGGCACAGCTGCACAAGTAGGTTATTTAGTGCTGATGCAATTAGAGTAAAAGTGCCTCACCTAAGGACACACCATGGTAGCCAATCTGGGCAATCTAATGGCAGGATTCAAATCAACACCCTTTTTCCATTTTTATGCTATCCACTGAGCCATCATCATTCATTGTCAAACCTTAATTTTCTCCAAAACACTATTTCTTTTGATGATTGTAAACAATTATTTGGTAGTTGTATCTTGGTAGTTGTATCATAAAAATCCAATTCAATTAGCATGGTCTTTTTGCATGTGTGCAGCATTGCACAGCACTTTATTATTGATGGCGTGAAACTGATCACATGACAAGAGTTACCGGAAAAGACTGGGAAGGACTGAAACAAACTGTTCTGAATAATAGCACGTTATATGCCTGAAACTGATCTTACATCACAAATTACCAGAAAAGACTTGAAAGGACCGAAAATACTCTCATATGGCTTCAACTTCCACCAATTTGTTTTT
The DNA here is from genome assembly GCA_029931535.1 of Margaritifera margaritifera. NCBI lineage: Eukaryota > Metazoa > Mollusca > Bivalvia > Unionida > Margaritiferidae > Margaritifera > Margaritifera margaritifera. The sequence continues at coordinate 1,292,982 of JAQPZY010001143.1, read as the reverse complement.
GTTTGGTTTTATTTTTTAGTAAAAATCATGATTTTTGTCTACGGTGGTGTGATTCGTGAACAGGCTTGTCAATTCGGGACATTCACGCCCAATGCGGGATGATGGGCATCTCTGCAATGTACATCTTAATCTCATCATGATGTCATCTGCTATGGCCATAGCAGTATTACTGCTATGATAAACATAAAATCTTGTAAGATTTTTAAAAGCTGGGGAATTGGCTAATTATCGGATCAATATTTATTTTTTCGGTTTAAGTAGGAGGTGGGCTTTTCATTCAGAATCACCTTATCATAGGAGAATTATATTAATTAAGAAATATTATTTATGCATATATGTATGTATGTATTAGAGTTTAACTGCACATCAGAACAATAATGGCTATATGATGCCAATTAAAAGTAATTATCTAAAAAGGTAACAAGGAAAAATTACACAAAAGGTTTAAGAAGATAAACCCTTCCAAAAAATTGTAAACATAAAGTACACAAAGATAAAAGGTAAACATGTCAAATTTCTGTAAAATATATATAAAATACAAGATAAAGGTAAATATAAGCACACACCAAAAATTCTGAGAGCCTTTTTTTAAAAAAACTTATGAACCCACTATTCTGTATTCATTTATCAAAGTCACTCAATTTGTGGTTTTATAACAAACGACTTGATATCAAATAGTGATGCTTCATTTATGTAGAACGTGGTCTTTTTACCTGAACTTTAACTGGTTTCTTCATAGGAGTTTTACGGAGGAATACAGCACTGCAATTCCACTCAGGGTTGGTTGTGTCCTTCACTGTTGGAGACCTGACCTTTTCACCCTCACAGGAAATTATGCAATAGGGATCAGCTCCTGAACAAATTCAGAGAATAATTTTCACTTCAAAATAATCTTAATGAAGTCTTGATGACATGCAGTCTGCACTGGTTAGCAGGCCTGAAAGTACTAGAATCCCTATACAGGTTTATGCAGGCCTGAAAGTACTAGAATCCATCTATACAGGCTTATGCAAAACTTTTAGGAGAAATGGTGAAGACTTTGAACATACAGCTCTCCCTTGTTATAACACTGTAGTCAGGTTCTATTATGGCCGACCACATTATGTACTGAACCGCGTTATATTGAGACAGCAATATGTAAGAAACCGCAATATATTGAGACAGCAATATGTAAGAAACCGCAATATATTGAGACAGCAATATGTAAGAAACTGCAATATATTGAGACAGCAATATGTAAGAAACTGCAATATATTGAGACAGCAATATGTAAGAAACTGCAATATATTGAGACAGCAATATGTAAGAAACCGCAATATATTGAGACAGCAATATGTAAGAAACCGCAATATATTGAGAATAGCTTGATATACTGAACCATGGTATAGCGGGCACTATCAACATTTTAAAAAAAACGGTGTTGTGAAAAGGAAATGAAGATATAAGACTAAGTTTCACCGTGTTTTCTTTCAATCCATATTGCTATACATTGGTATGATTTTGGTCATGGGGTCCATAGTAATACCATGTTATATCCAGAATCGCGTTATAACAAGGTGCATTATAATGGGGGAAAGCTGTATCTTTCATGGCAACCTGGACAAAAGCAAACAGCTGACAGAGGAAGCTCTCCAAGCAAAGAAGTAAGAAATAATATTTTCAGACACAAAATAGTTGGTTTTTTCGTTGCTTCAGGCTCGAAATGTGCTCTTAGGGATTTTTTTTTATCAACAATGAATATTCAAACATTTTCAGACCTGTTCAATAAACAAATGCACAAAAAGAGAAGTTTTCTAAAATGAGCAATATTATTTAAAATGACTGAATAACAGTATTAAAATCATAAAAACGATTAAAGAACAGTTTAAAAATCAAAACAACTCACTGCAATGTTATTGCAATCCTCGGTTTTTCCCATAAACAAGACTGTCTTATGCCCTAACAGTGCAAAATGTAATCTTATTGAATAATGCCTAAATATCTAACAAAGAAATCATTATGATATATACCAGCTGTCTTTTGATACAATGAGACATGGTATCTCTCTCTCTCTCTTTTGGTACAATGTAACTCTCAAAGTTGGTTGTATGGACCCAGTGGCAAGTATCAAGGAAACAGGTGCTGTATAGTAGACAGCCATAATGAATGATATAAATTCCTTCAACCATTGCCTGCTATAGGCATACATGCCAACCCCTGGAGCAGTATAACCATAACCTACGTGGCGATAAAGCGTAATCTGAGCATAAAAATTACAATAAACTGTATGAAATATGTACATTTAGTTTTGCTACTAACCTGGATCTGCAACTGGTTAAAATTCTTATCACAAATGGGCAAAATCCACGTGGATTAGTACAAGAATACAAACACAAAACATACTGACAAATTATTTATATACAATACTCACTTTAACAAGTCTACATGTCAAACTTTCGCTGAATGATTTTAAAGTCAAGTCCACAAATTCTGCAATGAGCATGACAATGTGCTCAACCTGAGTGCTGTATTACATCACTCTCATATTCTTATTTTTAAATTTGTAAAGCACTATTGATTTGTCCTTTTTATTATCGGACATGTTTTGAAGTTTATATATATCCCTCTCTTCTAACATTTTTCAGTCATATAACATCATGAGTCACATTGATAAAGCCTGTTTTGCTTAACATCTGGCGCCATCTTTTTAAAAGTATAGACTGGTCCACTACCTGTTCATATTATCAAATTATAATGAATCTGTGAGATAAGTTTTCATATTAAAGAAACCCATCTGTTTTCTTGGAAATGTGTCATATACAACTGCTATAAATAGAAAATAAGGAAAGTACATGTAGGTCTATGATGGACAAACCTACTCTTATGCTATTCTTTTGCAGTCTTCTTTTTATTGCTTTATTTTTATTTTTTTTAATGTACCAAAAAAGCGTAATCCATATACAGGCAAACATAAGATGTAAATAGGTGAAAAAAATCATAATGATTACACCAAAAGTGTAATGGTTGGGATGTATGTACAGGACTTATTTATGACATGTGCCATTTCCTTTGGGATACAAAAAGCTGAAAGAGAGATAACTCCATCAAATTAGGACTTGAGTACAGTGATCCATTTTTCTATTTGATTTAAGCATTGTGTAAACAATATGTTTTGTTGAAGAAGGTCAACTGGGGAATTCTTTCTCCAAGAGAATTTTATTTAAGACCCTTTGAATTTCATTGAATTTCAAAACCACTAAATTATTTCAACACAAATAGACTTACCTTAACCACTGAAGAAAAGCATCAGAAAATACATTAATTTTCTCTAAAGGACTAGCAGCATCTTGTGGAACACAAAACACCCAATCCACATTTTGAGCTCAATACCCAGCACTGATATCCAATGATCAACTGATCCAGAGGTACCGTATGTATGTATTAGTGTATGAAAAGTATAAGCCATTTATACTAGTTAAATAGTTTAAATAAAAAGAACTTTAAATTTATCATGTATAAATATATTTTATACTAAACGTTATACCTGTTCTGTCCTGTTTTTCCAACCCTTCTGCTTTGAGAACCTTTATCTGGATCACCATAACTGGCTTCTTGGCACAGCAGTTCCAGAAACTTCTCTCTGCCTTATCAAGGATCAGCTCCCTAAACAAATGTTTATGCTGTCATCAGATATGATTATTGCCCTGAATATCATCAAACATGGTTATTGCCCTTGATATATTAGACAAGGTTACTGTCCTTGATATATTAGACATGGCTATTGCCCATGATATATTAGACATGGTTATTGCCCTTGATATATTAGACAAGGTTACTGCCCTTGATATATTAGACAAGGTTACTGCCCTTGATATATTAGACATGGTTATTGCCCTTGATATATTAGACATGGTTATTGCCCTCAATATCATCAAACATGGTTATTGCCCTTGATATATTAGACATGGTTATTCCCATCGATATATTAGACATGGTTATTGCACTTGATATATTAGACATGGTTATTGCCCTCAATATCATCAAACATGGTTATTGCCCTTGATATATTAGACATGGTTATTGCCATTGATATATTAGACATGATTATCGCCCTCAATATATTGGACATAATTATTGCCCTCAATATCATCTGATGTGGTCATTGTCCTAAATATCATCAGACATGGTTATTGCCCTTGACATATTAGACATGGTTATTGCCCTTGATATATTAGACATGGTTATAACCCTTAATATATTAGACATAGTTATTGCCCTTGATATATTAGATATGGTTATTGAACTCAATATATTGGACATAATTATTGCCCTCAATATCATCTGACATGGTCATTGTCCTGAATATCATCAGACATGGTTATTGCCCTTGATATATTAGACATGGTTATTGCCCTTGATATATTAGACATGGTTATTGCGCTCAATGTATCAGACATGGTTATTGCCCTCAATACATGTATTATCAGACATGGGTATTGCCTTCAATATCATTATACATGGTTATTGCCCTCAATATCTTCTGACATGGTCATTGCCCTCAATATCATCAGACATCGTATTGACCCTCAATATCACCTGACATGGTCATTGCCCTCAATATCATCAGCCATGGTATTGCCCTCAATATCATCAGACATGGTCATTGCCCCCAATATCATCAGACAAGGTTATTGCCCTCAATATCATCAGCCCCGGTATTGACCTTAATAACATCAGACATGGTACATAATCGCCCTCAATATCATCAGACATGGTCATTGTCCCCAATATCATCAGACAAGGTTATTGACCACAATACATGTATCATCCAACATGGGTATTGCCTCCAAGATCATCTGACATGGTTATTGCCCTCAATATCATCAGACATGGTCATGTCACTAAATATCATCAGCCCCGGTATTGACCTCCATAACATCCGACATGATAATCACCCTCAATATCATCAGACATGGTTATTGCCCTCAATATCAACTGACATGTCCATTGCCCTCAATATCATCAGACATGGTTATTGTCAACAATATCATCAGACATGGTTATTGCCCTCGATATCATCTGACATGGTTATTGCCCTCAATATCATTAGTATAGGTAATTAACTGGGTATTGAAAAATATTGGTCCCGAGGACATGCAGTGAAGGATTCCCAAGCTTGTGAGGACATTATCTGTCACATGAACAATATTCAGTCAATAACCTTTTTATTATATACTTACAACAAACATATTATTCATTCTGTTATATCATAGGAATAACACAACTGAAACAAAAAATTATTTCAACTTTTTATTGAACATTTTACATGTCGCTCATTTTATGAATGAAACCTGAACACAGCACAATAATACATGCTACTTTACAGCCTTGGAAGTGCACACATAAATGGAGTGATTCTCATTCTGCTGTCAACAAAACTAAGGTTGTTGAAGAAGATGGAATTTCATCTAGCCAAAGAAACACAATGAAATATTGATATTAGAAAAAAAAACGATGTAATACATCAATGAAAATTGAAGATACCATTATGGAAAGATGAGCCAGAAATATTCTGTGTAAGGTTATCGTTATGTTACTCTCAGTGATGTTGTCATGGTGGCAGGTAAATTTGAAAGTGCAGTACATCATGATTGTTGCCAGGGTATTGTGGCACATTGGTCTTGGATAATACCTCAAAAAAGCATATAGATTAATTTGGAGTTGCTTGTGTTTCATTAAATTTCTAGTACAGGATAAAAAATTCTATTCAGAGTGGATAAAAGTGCACTATTTACATTTGAGAGATGTTGTTGACTGATATATTGTATCAAAGGTCAGTTTGACTCACTTTCTGTCTCTCTCTTTCTCTCTCTCTCTTTCTCTCTCATACAAATAGAAGCAACTAGCGATCACTAGTCATCCATTTTCAATATTTTTATAAATCATATTTATTTATTTGTTTTGCTTTCCTTTCAATTGAAGTCTTTGGATGTATTCACGTTTTCTTTATTTAATTTGGATGATAGATTTTTCCTTTGGATGATAACTGGATCTACTGGTTCTCCAGCAATGATGTCAGGTAGAAAAGGTTACAGTTATTGTCAGCTTCTGGTGGCCATCAGATTTATGACATGGTCAGATTTATGACATGGTCAGCATTCAACATTTTCGTAGCCACTTTTATTTAGCCATAGCTAGAAGTAGTTAATCAAATGCGGGCACATATTTACCATATAAGGAGGGGGTGAATATTTTTACTTAACTCCAGTCAATACAGCAACAATGTTAAACTAATGGGACTGTTTATAAAGTATATAATTATATATGGTTATTGCCCTGAATATCATCAGACATGGTATTGACCTCAATATCATGTGACACTGTCATTGCCCTCAATATCATGTGACACTGTCATTGCCCTCAATATCATGTGACATGGTATTGACCTCAATATCATGTGCCACTGTCATTGCCCTCAATATCATGTGACATTGTCATTGCCCTCAATATAATGTGACATTGTCATTGCCCTCAATATCATGTGACATGGTATTGCCCTCAATATCATGTGACACTGTCATTGCCCTCAATATCATGTGACATTGTCACTGCCCTCATTATCATCAGACATGGCATTGACCCTCATTATCATTAGACATGGTTTTTACCCTCTATATCATCTAACATGGTTATTGCCCTAAATATCATCATACATGGTACTGAGCTCAATATTATCTGACAAAGTGCAACACTGCCTTCATGTATATTAATGGTCAAAGTGCAACACTGCCTACATGTATATCTAGTGGTCAAACTGCAACACTGCCTACATGTGATTCCATTATCTAGTGGTCAAAGTGCAACACTGCCTTCATGTATATTAATGGTCAAAGTGCAAAACTGCCTTCATGTATATTAATGGTCAAAGTGCAACACTGCGTACACGTGATTCCATTATCTAGTGGTCAAAGTGCAACACTGCGTACACGTGATTCCATTATCTAGTGGTCAAAGTGCAACACTGTGTACACGTGATTCCATTATCTAGTGGTCAAAGTGCAACACTGCCTTCATGTATATTAGTGTTAGGATATAAATGATTTTGAAAAGTTAGAACAAAAAACTTTATCTTTGTTGACATCAGTACAATGACTGCAGGAAAAGTGGCAAATCTACAAGAGGTATTGTGGAGAATTTTACTCGCTAATGTAATATAGTTTTGCTGCTGTTCTGATCCTACATACTTTGCAAGCTACCTTCACTTGCTTTAGTCGCTATCAAACTTTTATTTAGATGTTTTTGTCCTGGTTAATCCTTAGATTGGTTCAATCAAACTGCAATGATTTGACAGAATCCTCCATGAGCTAGATTTGTATCTGCAAAATAAAATGATGTCCCAACTGCACACAAAAGTGTCTAAACCTTAACAAACTGTTGCTGGTGATGACAACAATGCTGGTGGAAAAGGGACTAGGTCTTGCTTCCCACTAATGCGGATTCAAAAAAAAATAATTAAAAATTGCCACAATGGCAGGAAAATTTACTTGTAATCCACATATGCATACAAACATGCATACCAAATTTCATTTGTTTACATTTATTTGGAAGGGTTTATCTGCCTAAAGTTTTGCTTGCAATTCTTTATCTTTACAGTTTTACAACTTACCTTTAAATCGGCAAGATATAACCAGTATCATGCTTAACCATGCTGACAAGATTTTGGTCTTACTAAGACAGTGAATTAAAATGGGAATATTAGAAAAATATTTTTAAAAATGTTTAACAAATTGAAAGAAGTGGGAGTGTAATAAAAAAGAGCCTTGAATCAAGTATTTCAATTATAATTCACTGTCTTAGTAGCATTCAATATCTAATATTCCAAGTTTAGTTCACTGTCTTAGTAGCATTAGTAGCATGTACAATCTAATATTCCCATTATAACTCACTGTCTTAGCGGCATTTACGATCTAATATCCCCATTATAATTCACTGTCTCAGTAGCATTTACAAAATCTAATATTCCCATTATAATTCACTGTCTTCATAGCATTTGCAATCTAATATTTCCATTATAATTCAGTCTTAGTAGCATCTGTAATCTAATATTCCCATTATAATTCACTGTCTTAGTAGCATGTACAAAATCTAATATTTGCATTAAAACTCACTGTCTTAGCGGCATTTAGAATCTAATATTCCCAATTATAATTCACTGTCTTAGTGGCATTTACAATTGAATATTCCCATTATAATTCACTGTCTTAGTGGCATTTACAACTGAATATTCCCATTATAATTCACTGTCTTAGTGGCATTTACAATTGAATATTCCCATTTTAATTCACTGTCTTAGCGGCATTTACAATCTAATATTCCCATTATAATTCACTGTCTTAGCAGCATTTACAATCGAATATTCCCATTATAATTCACTGTCTTAGTGGCATTTACAATTGAATATTCCCATTATAATTCACTGTCTTAGCGGCATTTACAATTGAATATTCCCATTATAATTCACTGTCTTAGCGGCATTTACAATCGAATATTCCCATTATAATTCACTGTCTTAGTAGCATTTGCAATCTAATATTCCCATTATAATTCACTGTCTCAGTAGTATTTAGAAGCATTACATAATTGTACTCTTGCTTGACACAAACATCAGAAGATGAACTGCATGTGAAATTAATGCAAGCCAGTCAGTCCAAGGCCATTTCAAGTCAGATCAATCAAAATAACATGTTACCAATCTATTTCTCAGGCAGATTTCAGGGCTGAATACAAGACCAAAAGTGTTGCAACTACCTTCAAACCTTCATTCTGAATTGTAAACAATTATTTGCTTGCAAAGTTTAAATAAACACACACACATACATGAGACTGTGATTCATTAAGCAAAAAATCATTTAAACTTTTATTATTTTGCATTCTATTGGAAATGTGCAAAAATCAGAAATGTTTATTATTTTGCATTCTATTGGAAATGTGCAAAAATCAGAAATGTTTAATATGGTGCATTCTATTGGAAATGTGCAAAAATCAGAAATGTTTAATATGGGCATTCTATTAGTAATGTGCAAAAATCAGAAATGTTTAATATTGTGCATTCTATTAGAAATGTGCAAAAATCAGAAATGTTTAATATGGTGCATTCTATTGGAAATGTGCAAAAATCAGAAATGTTTAATATGGTGCATTCTATTAGAAATGTGCAAAAATCTGAAATGTTTAATATGGTGCATTCTATTGGAAATGTGCAACAATCAGAAATTTGTATTATGTTGCATTCTATTGGAGATGTGCACCAATCATAAATTTTTATTATGTTGCATTCTATTGGAAATGTGCAAAATTCAGAAATGTTTAATATGGTGCATTCTATTAGTGATGTGCACTTATCAGAAATGTTTATTATGTTGCATTATATTGGAAATGTGCAACAATCAGAAATTTGTATTATGTTACATTCTATTGGAGATGTGCACCAATCAGAAATGTTTATTATGTTGCATTCTATTGGAAATGTGCAAAAATCAGAAATGTTTAATATGTGCATTCTATTAGTGATGTGCACCTATCAGAAATGTTTATTATTTTGCATTCTATTGGAAATGTGCACCAATCAGAAATGTTTATTATTTTGCATTCTATTGGAAATGTGCACCAATCAGAAATTTTTATTATGTTTCATTCTATTGGAGATGTGCACCAATCAGAAATGTTTATTATGTTGCATTCTATTGGAAATCTGCACAAACAAGAAATGATTTTCATTCCCAGTTTTATGAGACATGTCCTTTTGCAACTTTAGGTGATTTCAAACAAAACCAGTTCAACATTGGTTTGGAGAAGAAAAGTTTGTGAAACAACACTGTCCAATGCCAATTTTTACTACGTTCTGAGGTTATAAATTAATCAGTAAATATGTTACAGTCATATTTGTAATTAGGTTTAATTGATGACATCTTGAGTAATGTTAGTATAGCTCTGATTAGGTTCTGAAATTATGCATTGCAACTATTTTCAATTTTAATCAAAAACTGTTTTCTTCTTTTGTGTTATAAAACGTTTGTTTTAGCTTGTATTACTAAGTTATTGCATACAATTTGATCTGATCCATTCAAATACACTGAACAACAGGACCAGTTAATCATGTTCTGGATCAGTAGTTTTTCAAAGTTACTAAACCTGCTGACCAGCTGAGGCTTTAGGGCAATTTCGCACACTGCCTGATGAAATAAGCTTTACATATTAGCTCAAATTTAAATCACTTACTTGAAATCATTAGCCGCACTGGTGTATATTCTGAACAGAAATTCTCGTTCTATGTTGGGATCAAATGTGCAAGCAACTACCACGTATCGTCCTTTCTTCAATGGGTCTCTGCGGAAAATAGACCGACTGTCACGGAACACTGAATTATGCACCACTTCTTGAAAAGTGTGATCATGGATTCTGTATCTTCTATTTTCTTCAACCTGAGGAAGACAATGTTATTCATGTTGTGTCAAAAATCCCTGCCATAAATAAAACTTTTGCATTACATTTTTGGCATCCTTCATAGTTTATAATATCAGAGATTTCATCTACATTTCAACTTGTTTTACCACAGTAACTGCATCATTAGGGGTTTCAACAGAAGCCAGTAGTTGGTGATTTTTTACCTTATATTTGTACAGAAAATGCCACCTACAATTCCATAATTTCATAAAAGTTCATTTTTAAGTTTTAGATTTGGAGACCATTCATCCACTTCAGATCAGCATCTTCTTCCCTTCAACAGAGATCAGTTTAAATCTGGCTCAGAAGATGCTTGCTTTTTCCGATTCAGCATCACCAAAAGTGCTTGCCTGATACACAATTTGATCTAATCAAAGAGAGGTTTGGAAGTTTGGTCTCTTTTCTTTAACACTTCATCTATATTGATCAAGAATGGTGATCATGTACTAATAATGAAGCGAAGAAGACACACGTTTGACTTTTCACTAAATAAAAAATTTAAAAAATGATATTAACAAGTTATCACTGAGTTCTATAAATTATGCAGTACACAGGAGACAGCATTTAACAGAGATGTAATAAGATGGGCTAGCAGATGATTACTGGTAGACTACAAGTGATGATCGACATGTCAAATATTTTCCCAACATTCTGACCCAAATACAAACAAATGAAAGTACATGATGGACATAAAACACAACATACATACAACACACATGTTTTGACATAGTTTAAACATTGCTAAAAGTGAGTCTCCTTCAATTTATTTAGCAGTAAATCTGTAATTTCTGTAAAATTTTTAATATTTTTTAGCATATATACAGTATTATAAAGTGGGCCTACAGAGAAATCTGCCCATGGCTCTGCCCACATCACAATACATCACCTTCTTCAGATCATAATTTTAATTGATAATTTGAGTTTGTGTATTACTATAAGATCTTAATTTTGGTTCTTTTCCTTATGATTCTAACAGCATGGCAACTTGTATTTTCCTATGCTTCTTTTTCAGCACTTTTTTAAAAATAGATTTGTTTATCTACTAAATAATCAAGAGATATCCATTTCATTCAAAGAACAATGAACATATTCCAATGATTCAATATTAATATAAATGAACTGGATGATTCTGTATGACACATTTTGTCATTATTAATAGGATGGAATCCATAAGATCATGAGGACTCCCCCATCCAAGATATAAATTATCAATATGAATTGTATACAAAATTTCATATTACAAAAAGATATATTTTCAAACAAATTTTTCACATTTTTTCCATCAAGGAAATACAGCCTGACTCGAATTGATATATTTAACACCAATACCATTTCAGATGGAGGATGGTGTGTGTGTGTGTGGGAGAGTATAGCCCCACATACTCCCTACCAGGCATTGTGCACTGAACCAATGGGAGGTTTTGCCTCCCATCCTCTCCTCTCCTGTTACTTTTCCAACTTCTCCTGCTACATTATTTCTTACTGAAACCCCTGCATCATGTACATGATAATGCAGACTGAATTCTAATTGAAAGCCCTGCATCATGTACTTGATAATGCAAGCTAAATTCTTACTGAAACCCCTGCATCATGTAATAATGCTAAATTCATGTACAAGATAATGCAGGCTAATTTCTTATTGAAAGCCCTGCATCATGTACATGATAATGCAGGCTAAATTCTAATTGAAAGCCCTGCATCATGTACTTGATAATGCAAGCTAAATTCTTACTGAAACCCCTGCATCATGTAATAATGCTAAATTCATGTACAAGATAATGCAGGCTAATTTCTTACTGAAACCCCTGCATCAAGTACATGATAGTGCAGGCTGAATTCTAATTGAAAGCCCTGCATCATGTACTTGATAATGCAGGCTGAATTCTAACTGAAAACCTCTGAATCATGTACATAATAATGAAGGCTATGATACATGATAAAGCCCTGCATCATGTACTTGATAATGCAAGCTAAATTCTTACTGAAACCCCTGCATCATGTAATAATGCTAAATTCATGTACAAGATAATGCAGGCTAATTTCTTATTGAAAGCCCTGCATCATGTACATGATAATGCAGGCTAAATTCTAATTGAAAGCCCTGCATCATGTACTTGATAATGCAAGCTAAATTCTTACTGAAACCCCTGCATCATGTAATAATGCTAAATTCATGTACAAGATAATGCAGGCTAATTTCTTACTGAAACCCCTGCATCAAGTACATGATAATGCAGGCTGAATTCTAATTGAAAGCCCTGCATCATGTACTTGATAATGCAGGCTGAATTCTAACTGAAAACCTCTGAATCATGTACATAATAATGAAGGCTATTTTTTATTGAAACCATTGCATTATGTACATGATAATGCAGGCTAAATTCTAACTGAAACCGCTGCATCATGTACATTGTTATTCAAACTCCTGCATCATGTACAGGATAATGCAGGCTAAATTCTTGCTGAAACCCCTTTTATCATGAACATGATAATGCGGGCTAATTTCTTACTGAAACCCCTGCATCATGTAATAATGCTAAATTCATGTACATGATAATACAGGCTAATTTCTTATTGAAACCCCTGCATCATGTACATGATAATAGAGGCTAATTTCTTATTAAAACCCCTGCATCATGTACATGATAATGCAGGCTAATTTCTTATTAAAACCCCTGCATCATGTACATGATAATGCAGGCTACATTCTTATTCAAAGCCCTGCATCATGTACATGTTAATGCTAAATTCTTAATGAAATCCCTACATCATGTACATGATAATGCAGGCTAAATTCTTGCTGAAACCCCTGCATCATGTACATGATAATGCAGGCTAAATTCTTGCTGAAACCCCTGCATCATGTACATGATAATGCAGGCTAAATTCTTGCTGAAACCCCTGCATCATGTACATGATAACGCATGCTAATTTCTTCAAACCTATTCTGAAGATCTAGAAATGTCATTTTTACTATTTAGCTGCTTACAATAAATAATTTCTTCTCTGATGAAAAAATCAGCTGAAAAATAATGTGTTGATGGAAAATGTTATGTCTCACCATAGTGCCTAAAATCTGACCTAATGCAAAACCTAAACGGAGGTGTGACAGGTTGGTAATTGGTTTTAACAGCACTTTTAACACATTAGTGGCTATCTTGTGCTTCGGAAATGGGAACTAAGTACCTTTCCTAGGGACACAGTGAGGCAGCTGACCTGGGTTGGCCTGGTAGGTATTGAACCTCTGATCCTTGGATTATGAGTCTGACACTCTACCAATTGAGCTACCACAGCAGAAGTAGTGAAGCTACTTCCTATGAAGCTGTCCACCAACCCAGGAAGATAACCTGTTGCGCCATGGGTAAAGGTCCTACCAGGTCAAGCTGAGTCTTTTGGGATGAAAGATCTCGGAGATAAAAGCTGGAGAAAGTGGACTCTGACCTCCATCCCACAGCATGAATGATGTCAGTCAGTGAACAGTTTTGCTCAAATGCAATGCTTGTAGCGACTGCCCTAACTTTGTGAGCCAAAGTACGTAATAGACTCATATGAGTTGGAGTTACTTTCCAATATGCAGAATGAATAACCCCTTTAATCCAGGACGAAAGTGCCTGTGCTGATATGTCACCCTTTCCCTCTCTGAGCAGTAAAAAGAGGCGTGATCTCCCTCAATGGACCTACTTGGTTCTTTTTAGGTACCACTTCTGAGCCTGTACTGGGTGCTGTAGACGACCATGAAATGAAGTGTCTAAAGTAGCCAGGAATTTCATTACAAAGGTTTGGTTGCCCATGAACGGTAGTCTGTTCTTGACAATGAAAACTGGATCCATCATGAGTGATACTGACCCGTCTTGTCTGAACTGTAAGTAGTTGGGGTCGACTGATAGTGCATGTATTTCACTGATGCGGCCTGTTCTCGCCAATGCAATGAGGAAGCAGGTCTTGTATGAGAGATGAACCAATGAGGCTTGTGAGAGCGGTTCAAATGGTGTCTTATTCAGCCATTTGAGTACCAATGATAGATTCCACTTAGGGCATAACAACAAAGGCTTTGGCCATTTGAAATCAAAGTTAACCAGGAGATGGGATAAATCTTTGTTTTGTCCCACATCCACTCTTCCGTGATGATGCAGCATGTCGAAGATTGTGGAACGATAGCCTTTGATGGTGATTGGTGCTGTTTCTCATCAAAAAGCCATAGTAGGAAGTTAGATATTTGAGGTATTGATGCCTGCAGGGGCGTAATATTTTTTTGGGCACACCATCCATTTAGCTTCATACACTTTTAGAGTGGAGGACTGTCTCACTCTAGCGATTCTCTCCACCACTGGTTGGGAGAACTGTTTATTCTCAAAGACTTGTTCAATATGAGCCCAGTGTGCAAGTTCAGCAACTCTGGATGAAATGCCTGCTTGTCATGGTTGTTTTAGTAGATGCAGAAATGTTCTGATTTTCCTGGGGATTTCCACAGCCAGATTCATGAGGTTGTTGATCCATGATTTTTCCCACTAGAGCGGGGCAATCCGGATGAGGTGACACTCTGAATCTCTTGCTTTCTGTATCACCTTCGAGATCAAAAGTGCTGGTGGATAAACTTAAGCATTCAGGCCATTCCAATCTATGGAAAGTGCATCAACTGCCCAGGCCGTTAGATCTGGGACTGGTGAGACAAAGGTTGGGAGTTTGGCATTCCACCTTATCGCAAATAGATCCACTATTGGTCAATCCCATAAGGCACATATTCATGTGATGACCGATGGGTGAAGAAACCATTCTGTTTTTATGAGTTGATTCGTCCGCTAATATGTTGAGTCAGCCTGGAATATAAAGAACTTTAACATGAATTTGTAGTTGATGACACCACCTGTAAAAGTCCCAAACGAGAACACAAAGATCTGGAGACCTGGTTCCCTCCTGCCGTTTGATACAAGTCACCACAGTTGAGTTGTCGGACAGAATGAGAACTCCCTTTCCATATTGGGCCTCTTGCCACCAATGAAAGGCTTTCAAGATGGCTTTCATCTCAAGAAAATTGATATGTAATTTGCGATCTTGCGGAGGCCACACTCCATTGGCTTCCTGGAATGACGGAAGAAAGTGTGCACCCCAGCCCTCTGTGCTTGCATCCATACAGATGGTGATTTCCAGAGGTTGTACCTGCAGGGGTACACCCAACGTAAGCCAGCTGATGTCACCCCATCACCTAAGATGGGACTTCATCTCTGGAGATATAGAGAGGTTGGTCCAATGGGTAATGTCTCGGCCTTGACTACAGGATCATTGGCAATAGGTACATAAACAGGCGACCTAGGACAATGAGGTCCACTGCCGCATTGAGCAAGCCCAGCAGGCGGAAGAATTCTCGGGTGGAGAGTTTGTCTTGTATCAGCAAGGAAGCTATCATGGTCCTGATTTTCAATGCTCGTTCATGAGGGAGGCATACTCTGTTTACCTGAGTGTAGAACTCCATCCCTAGAAGGACAAAGTGTTCAGATGGTATTAGGTTGGATTTGTCCTTGTTGACAAGGAAGCTGAGGTTGAGAAGGAGAGTAACCAGGGATCTCACGTCTTCCTTCAATATGTGACATACCTTGTGTTTTTGTAGAATGTCATCTAGGTAGTTTGATGTAGCAACCAAGGAGGTGATCCAGACATGGGCCATTACTCGATCCATCACTCATGTGAAAACCCAGGGGGCTGATGTTGAGTCCAAACAGGTGTGCTTGGAACTGGTAAATGGTGTCTTTGTAGGCAAATCTCAGGAACTTCCTGAAGCTGTGTGAACAGGGACATGAAGATACGCATCTTTTACATCCACGCTGATTGCGTAGTCTCCCTCTTGGAAAGCATTGAGAACCTGACGTCATGTTTCTATTGTGAACCAAGGGGTGCAACTGAACTGATTGAGTGTGGATAGGTCGATGACGGGACAAAGCATGACATTTGCCTTTGGGACCAGGAACAGCCTAGAATAAAATCCCAGAGAATGCGCATTGTGAACGATTTCTACCACCCTTTTTTGGAGAAGGTCGTTGATTTCTTGCTGCAGAGTGGTGGCTTTGAATGGGTCGTTGGAGACGTTTGTAGCTGAAGGAACCCTGGACAGAGGGGGAAAGTTGCTGAAGGCAATCCCGAGTCCGTCCAAAACCACTTACCGGGTCCATAGGTCATTGTGGCAACTACTGTCTCATTCAGCAGCAAAGAACTGGAGTATTCCACCTACCGGGATGTGTGGAATGAGCAGTGTGAGTACAATATCATTTTTGCTGTAGGGAGGCTGTTGTGAAAAGAAATGCAGGTGAAAACAATCACCTTCTCTCTGCCTCTTGTCCCCTTTTGTTTGGGAGGAATGTGTCCGCCATTGGGGGTATGGTTGGAAGGATCGCTTCCCAGTGGCTTGTGTCCTAGGGGGGTTGCTGGGGTCCTTTTGATGTCCTGAAAAGTCTCTCTGCTGTGGCTGGGATAGTTTTGGAGGGAAATTTGTCTCCTTGGTGGCTTGTCAGTGTATCTCATTGATCTGGCCATGAAACAGGAGGTTTGGGGACAAAGGTTGCGAGAGAAGCTTTGCCTTATGTTGGTCTTTGAGTAAGGTGGAGGTTGAGAGCGTGGCATCTCATTCCGCCAGTTGTAGGTTCATAGCTGCTGTGACAGCATTGGTCAAAGTATGATGAGCAGCTCTATTTAAGACACTGGCCATTCTGGACACAGATTCCCATGCATGGTCTGTAGGAATTGGGCAGGTAATGATAAGCTGTGTTGTGCTTGCTGAAAGATCGCCCATGAATACCAGGTCCAACACAGAGCCCATGCCCACAATGTTGCGTACCAACTGTTGGATGTCATTGAAATTCTTCCATTCCATGCGTATGGAGTATGACTTAATCATCCCCACTGTAGCAATGGCGCAGTCTCACTGCTGGGGTATCTGTATGGAAAGCTGGTGTGTGTGTCTTGTAGAATTGCTGGCTAAAATTTGAGTGAAGGTGTCGTTGCATGAAAAAGAGGCAGTTGACACTTGGGTCTTGTAATTGGTGATGTAAGCTGCCCAACAGATCAGAAACTCTACCAGACTGCGGCAGTAGGTGGAAAGTCGATTTAGCCTTTTTGGTCAAGAGGTACACAGATGCCGGGACTTTGGGCCGGGTAGCTGATGAGGGGGGAAGAGGACAGAACTCCAGTGGCAGGAGGTGGAAACTTCCATAACTGAAGCCCTAAAGGCAGAGTCCTCATGCTTCATAGTGAGGTCTAACAGAGACGAGCGCAATATGGACCCGGTTTCATAGTTAGTTGATAAAGGTGGAGACGTCAACGTCTCTTGTACCACCTGCGATGGTACAGGAGATGAATGTTGAGGGCGAGAGCTGACCATTCTTCAGAACGCACCAAATGAGATACAGTGACTTCCAGGCAGTCACTAAGTGAAGGTTCCCTTTGAGTGCCAAAGGATTGAGAAGGCAGTGAAGTGACGTCCTTGGGTACTAAGGCACTTAGCTGGGCATCATGTGCAGTGAGTGCCTAGAGGCACTATGCATGATAGCCTGATTCCTATGCATGCCCTTATGGTGGTTCAGTAGACTGGACAGAGGTCATTCTGGTAGCCTGACATCCGGTTCATAACTCTGAGACGGGGGTATGGGATATCTGATCTTTGCAACTGGTCATTGAATCTGAAGTGCGAGATATTCTGTTCTTCTCTCAATCTCATTGCACATCAGATGATATGACATTGAGCCTGATACCATGCCTATTGGTTCGGTGAAGAGGGGCTTATCATACTGCAAAGGTGAAGGAGGAGCTGGAGCAGTAGCAGTGCATACTGGCTTGTGATGCTTTGTAGCTGACAAACGGAGTGAAGTCTCTGCAAGTAAATCTTGTAGTCAGCACCTTCCATTTAGGTGCCCCTAATGTTGCAGCCCATTGAGATTCTGACCATTCTGTGCATGTGTTACAAGTGTTGGTTGACAGCCAGAGAAGACAAAACAACTAGGGTGGTTTTCCCGTCGCTTGTTTCCAACATTTACACAATTTACATAGACAAAATAGAGCAGACGATAACAGGCATAACCTCACACGCATCCTGCTTAATGACCCATAGCATGCACATGCAGAACAACACACTATACCATTAACTGTAAATGAGTGTAAATACAGGTATAATATTAAAACGTCGCTATTAATACTTATGAAGTGGACATTTGGCAATATTACTGGAATAAAAGTTACCTGTAGGAAAGATCGATAGACTGCCTATACAGGAAAATCATCGAAGTGTCACCTCTAGTACTTTCAAAGTGGACGCTATTATAACTATGATGAAAACTTACCTGTACATATCCGCACTTGGCAGAAACTATACAGCAAGTGGGTTGTATAGCACACACAATCTCAGCACAAATTGTGCACTCAGCATTGCTACTGATACTTACGAAGTGGACCGATAATATCAATATACTATAATGTTAGCTGTAGGTAAGGCTGAATGATGGCTTATACGGGCAGTCAGTATCATGTCACGTTACCTAACCATGAGGTGGATGCTAAGATCAGGTGAACATAGAAAACTTACCAGTATGTATATACAGCAATATTAAAAAGTTTTCTAGATTACACACTATACCTGCAAAGGAAGGCTACTGCCATGTGAGGGACACACTGGTGACCCGTGCAGGTACAGCATGCAAGCACCTATGTGTGTACAGACAACAAAGTGATAAAAAGACAGAACTTGTCCTCAAAGCAAGAAAGAAAATTTTGAAATATATAGATTGAGTATACTTTCCTTAGTAGAGAAAAAACTCTTCCAACTTGCTCTCTTGTGGAAAACTTCCAAAGTCTTTAACTGGTATTGCGAGGCCTCTCTGTTGAATTGGGAGCATGCTACACTGCACGAGCGGAAGTAGTAACTGAAGTATGCATGTGATTTAGCACCAATCCCAGTACTAAGGGAAGATCACTCTAGCTAACTGCCACCTAGGTGGGCAGATAACTTTTAGCTTTTAGCTAAAATGTTTTTAGCTTGGGAGGGCTGGATTTGCAAGGTAGTAACAGTTCTCCTAAGGTATTATGATCGGGTAATGTATTTGAAGAAGAAAAGCCAGTTTAGAAGATGTTACCTTTAAGACAGTGAATCCTATAGTGATATTGTCGCTGCCCTCTTTTCCACGTGTACTCTTCTGCATAAGCTGCATGAAGGGTTCATCTTCATCCTCCGCAATCTCAAACACAAACTGGACATAAAAAATGAAACAAATGATCAATAATTATTCTTTAATAATAGAATCAAGACTGGCAACCACATTATATCCTACAAAATTTCTTGCCTGTGACAAATGTGCTGGGTTCTAGATCAGCAATGACAAATGAACAGAGTTCTAGATAAGCAGTGAAACATGTACAGGGTTCTAGATAAGCAGTGACACATGTACAGAGTTCTAGAGAAGCAGTGACAAATGAACAGGGTTCTAGATAAGCAGTGACACAGGCAGAGTTCTAGATAAGCAGTGACAAATGTACAGGGTTCAAGTAGTGACAAATGTACAGGGTTCAAGTAGTGACTAATGAACAGGGTTCAAGTAGTGACAAATGTACAGGGTTCTAGATAAGCAGTGACAAATATACAGGGTTCTAGATAAGAAGTGACAAATGTACATAGTTCTAGGTAAGCAGTGACAAATGTACAGAGTTCTAGATAAGTAGTGACAAATGTACAGAGTTCTTTATAAGCTGTGACAAATGTACAGGGTTCAAGTAGTGACAAATATACAGGGTTCAAATAGTGACAAATGTATAGGGTTCAAGCAGTGACACATGTATAGAGTTCTAGATAAACAGTGACAAATGTACAGGGTTCTGGATAAGCAGTGACAAATCTACAGAGTTCTAGATAAGCAGTGACAAATCTACAGAGTTCTAGATAAGCAGTGACAAATCTACAGAGTTCTAGATAAGCTTTGACAAATGTACAGGGTTCAAGCAGTGACAAATATACAGGGTTCTAGATAAGCAGTGACAAATGTACAGAGTTCTA
The DNA here is from genome assembly GCA_029931535.1 of Margaritifera margaritifera. Taxonomy (NCBI): domain Eukaryota; kingdom Metazoa; phylum Mollusca; class Bivalvia; order Unionida; family Margaritiferidae; genus Margaritifera; species Margaritifera margaritifera. Next base: position 1,272,473 of record JAQPZY010001143.1, on the reverse strand, counting down.
GATAAAAAGTGACAAATGTACAGAGTTCTAGATAAGCAGTGACAAATGTACAGAGTTCTAGATAAGCAGTGACAAATGTACAGAGTTCTAGATAAGCTGTGACAAATGTACAGAGTTCTAGATAAACAGTGACAAATGTACAGAGTTCTAGATAAAAAGTGACAAATGTACAGAGTTCTAGATAAGCAGTGACAAATGTACAGAGTTCTAGATAAACAGTGACAAATGTACAGAGTTCTAGATAAGCAGTGACAAATGTACAGAGTTCTAGATAAGCAGTGACAAATGTACAGAGTTCTAGATAAACAGTGACAAATGTACAGAGTTCTAGATAAACAGTGACAAATGTACAGAGTTCTAGATAAAAAGTGACAAATGTACAGAGTTCTACATAAGCAGTGACAAATGTACAGAGTTCTAGATAAGCTGTGACAAATGTACAGAGTTCTAGATAAACAGTGACAAATGTACAGAGTTCTTGATAAACAGTGACAAATGTACAGAGTTCTAGATAAGAAGTGACAAATCTACAGAGTTCTAGATAAGCTGTGACAAATGTATAGGGTTCAAGAAATAACAAATCTAGAGAGTTCTAGATAAGCAGTGACAAATCTACAGAGTTCTAGATAAGCAGTGACATATCTACAGAGTTCTTGATAAATAGTGACAAATGTACAGAGTCCTATATAAGCAGCATATTTTATGCAAAAAAAATAGACAAAAAGTTTAAACAGATATTCTTCAAATATGTTCATGGTATGCAAACAAAATATATTTTAAGCATTTAATCCCAACCTGTCAGCATATTTCTCATGCAATAAGTATGATCAATGCTTTAATATGGTATTCAGTCGAAATAAACTTAGTGTCTTCTGCCGTAAGTACAATCAATGCACAATCAATGTTTTAATATAGTGCATTCAATCAATATAAACTGTGACTCCTGCCATAAGTACATATCCTGCCATAAGTACAATCAATGTTGTAATATGCTGTATTCAATCAATATAAACTATGCAACTCCTGCCATAAGTACAACCAATGTTGTAATATGGTGTATTCAATCAATATAAACTATGCAACTCCTGCCATAAGTACAACCAATGTTGTAATATGGTGTATTCAATCAATATAAACTATGCAACTCCTGCCATAAGTACAACCAATGTTGTAATATGGTGTATTCAATCAATATAAACTATGCACATCCTGCCATAAGTACAATCAATGTTGTAATATGGTGTATTCAATCAATATAAACTATGCAACTCCTGCCATAAGTACAACCAATGTTGTAATATGGTGTATTCAATCAATATAAACTATGCAACTCCTGCCATAAGTACAACCAATGTTGTAATATGGTGTATTCAATCAATATAAACTATGCAACTCCTGCCATAAGTACAACCAATGTTGTAATATGGTGTATTCAATCAATATAAACTATGCCATTTCAACAAGTTCTAGATGTTCTGTGCACATTTCGAGAATCCTCAATCGTCAAACACTCATCAAGTCAAGCCATATATGGAGAACACATTGAGTTAGTCCTGGTCACCAAGCCATTTCATGAATTATCAAAGACATCATAAATGTCTCGGAGATTAAGACTCAGTCAGGAATCACAATTTAGTGTTGTATGGTGTTCACAAAGTATAGTAATCAAAATTTTAAAATAAACAATTAGTTCCAAATATGTGTGTAAAATATCCTATTCATTACAATCTTGTTTAGAGCTCTGAAATTAATGTAGTTCTTGTCTTATTAACTTTTGTCCTTCTTACTTCCTCATCACCAGATATTTTTCATGTCCTCTTTCATGCTTTGGTATAATGTGAGTACAAGAGATACACACCAGGGGTCCCAAAATTGTAATGGCTCTTGACGTACATTATTTCTGAAAATTAACATGGCGGCCAGATATTTGTGAAATTTTATATAAAAACATTCAACCATGGCATACAAAATTGTAACAAATAAGAAAACATTGATATACTTTATTATTAAATAAACAGGAAACTGTGTCATTTTCAGTTCCAGATTTGCTGTTGCATCAATTTTAGTATTGTTAATCCATGCTTCACTAGTTTTCTCTTGAACTATTTATTTATAATAACTGATTTTTTCTTTCAGAAACTATATAACAGAATTTCAACCAAAAACATTATTTTATGCCTCTCTACAATTTTAAAAATTAATTATTAATTGACAACAAGCAGACAAATCACTTCAAAAGTACATAACACTAAACTGACAGGCATTTCCAGTAATGACCAATGAACTGGGGTTAACCCTAACCTACACAAATTTGGTTCTGAAGGTCTAATATGTGGTCACACACTACCACACAACACAGTTAACACCACACTGTGTTAGTGACTGATGTATTGTAAATTTATCTACCTCAATTCATTTCTTAAGGTCCAATATCCAATGGATTAAATATTTGTGGAGGACAATAGAGATTATAATTTTCATGTATCAACAAAGGTTACTAACCCTCCACCGCCCACCCACCCCAACATCTATTAATCAAAATTTGAATCTCACCCACTATGTCATGCCCTAGCTTATGCTGCAGTCCATGTTTATGGACTCCATTACTCATGAGTTATCATGAGAGAGGTGTAAAATACAAGGGCAAATGTAATATTTATTCAAACTTTCTATTTTAGAAGATCTCTCATTTCATAATACATGTACATCCTTCAATCATGGTTTATATCAGAATCAATTTCAGATCAATATGTTCAATTCTCACTGATGACTATGTCATTGCAGCCCTAGTAACACATGACTAAACAAAACTCAGGGGTTGCATCATTTTAAATCTGATACTTTAACCAAACCATTCCTCTGCTAATATGTGACAAATCTGATAATAATATATATATTGTGGAAATAATACATGCATTGTGGAAACAGAAAATCTTTGTCACCCCTTCATACAGATCTTAACAATTAATAAAAAATAATAATACAATTCACAGTGACCTTGACCTTTGATGCCTGGAAGGTTGACATTTTTATTTATTTCAACAATGATGTGTTTTACTTTCTTATAAAGTCACTTTCAGTTTGGTAGATGTTACTGCCATTTGTATAATTCCACAATCATGTAGTTTACCTGTGGATTGTGAGTGATGGTTTACCTGTGGGTTGTGAGTGAAGGTTTCCTTGTTGTTCAAACATCCTCCACACAAATTTGGTTTCTTCCATGCACTGTGACCTATTCCTTCATGCCAAGTCTTGGAAAAGCTTAATGAATATGTGTTAACTGTTCGACAGAATGAGATGTTTTCAAAGTATTTACAGAAATCATCCATTGTCATCCTGAAAATGTGAAACAAAAAATAGTAATTGAATCATACATCCTATTGTTCAAGTTGAAAATAATTCTAAGACACTGTTCTAAATATGAGGGCCAAGTGAGCTTGAAATCACTCACTTGGCTAACATCTGACTAATATCCAAATACAAAAGAAGTTGGCCAAGAAATCTGGGTCGGTAGGATGCTTTTTGTAGAAATTCCTACCAATGTTGTTCACTGCATATGTTCTGAAAACAACTGTTTCAAGGTTTCTCTATACCCCAAGCTTCATTATGACAGATGTAAACAGGAGGTAACCAGATCTGCATTTGTAAAATATCTATGACTCCTCTGCACACCCAAAAATGTGTAAAAACTTGAATAACTGCTGTAATGGCCTGAAAATCTAATCAGGTCATCTACATATCAATAAAAATATGCCTACCAAATTCAATTTCTCTCCTTAAGTGGTTTTACTTAATCATGTTGATACCTAATATTTTGTCAAAAAAAGACCAAAATGTTGAAAAATGTGGGAAGAAAATTTTTATTTTTATAATGGCCTGAAAATGTAATCAAGTCATCTACATGTAAAAAATAAATATGCCAATAAAATTTCATCTGTCTACCTAAAGTTGATTTTGTCTAATCATCCTAACAATGTTTTTGCCAAAGAAGTCAAGACCTAGAGGTAAATAATATGGAGAAACAAAATTGAAAAAAATTGCTGAAATGGCCTGAAAATCTAATCGGGTTATCTACATATGTATACAAATACACTTACATGAATTAAATTTGTCTATGCTACATGAGTTTTGCACAATCTTGCTAATAAACTTATCAGGATGGAATGACCAAATCAAGATGTCCCCACTGCATGCAATAAGGCATAACAAATGTTAACATCGAGTTTAATCAAGCATATGGATGGACATACAGATATGTATGCAGACATTTAAGTTTTCTCCAAGGCAGGACTGACAAAAATTAAGCATACTTTGCATTCAATGTTGGTCTCACACAAACAGGTTTTAACAATCTGAAGCAAGCTCCTATTTGATATTAGTAAAATAGTGATGTAGGATTATATGACACCATAGGACATGACTTTGAAATTACTAACATTACCAAACCTTAGACCCAAACAGTCAGCAAAGTGAAAACATAGAATATGATGAACACTGAAAGCTACTTGACACCTGTCAATATGTCTCTATTTATTATAATACAAATACTGGACATACATACTCACACTTTCAAACATAAGTAAACTTGACCCATCTGCCTTGTACACTATATATATATATATATATATATATATATATATATATATATATATATATATATATATATATATATATATATATCTTTGGATAATAAGTGTGTGTACATTTATGTTCAATAATAAGTGTGTATATGTTTATGTTTTGACATAGATTGTTTACGTAATGTCACCTTCCAGTTGTTTACATTCAATATCCCCTGATGAAGAAGGCAAATTAGCCAAAATTTATCTAAACTCAGAAAGACTTTATTTAAAACTCAATACTGACTTTGTGTGTGTGTGTATATGTTTAAACTAGACCTAGACCTAGTCACCTTTGAATTAAGTTTCGTCGGCAACACATTTACTGTCTGACAAAGAAACAATCTGTAAATGAAACAGTGACCGTTGAATTTTACTTCATTAAGATGTTTATTTGACATTTTCATGGATCAACAAATCAATGGTAATTGGATACAATGATATTTTGGAATATATAGTGACCAATGTCTGCTTGCTCGGAGTATATGCCTGTCAAAACCATTGAAATGCCAGACATATCCGGCAAAAAAAGTGATTTAAAGAAGCCTGTCATATATATATATATATATATATATATATATATATATATATATATATATATATATATATATATATATACATACATATATTCATTCATATATATATATGTATATTTACCCACACACAAACAAACACACACTTATTATCCAGACTTCACACTATTTTGAATTAATGGCATTTGGTATGTTTATCCTGCTTCACCTGAGTCAGATCTATAAATACCCTGCTCTGAAACAGGACTGGACATTTCTTACAAAATTTCTACAAGATTTATATTTTTATGTCATTTAAAACATTCCACATTTTCATGTTTTATATAAAATGTTGTGTCTATTGCATTACCTAAAAAAAACCCCACAACCAAATCCTTGTCCACAGCTGTTGGACAAGGCATTGTTCCAGATCTTCATAACTAATAACTTTGTTAATTTTGTCAAAACTGAATTAGTACAAATATTAATGTAGTTATAAGAGGCAGATAGTTCTACAATATATTGTACTGTAATCATAAAATGTGCATACCAAAACTCTCCATCTTCCTCAAATGTGAGTCCAATCTTCTCTCTATCTGATTTTGCGATCTTGTTCCATTCTTCAGACCTAAAATAATGCAATAAAATTATGTGGCACATTGTCCAAGTATTAGCGAGTACCTATTTGTGATATATGAACAGTAACATCATTAAAAGAAGGGTTCAACAAATCCTGTCACAATGTAGTACCAATATAAATAGGATGGCGCTCTAGGTAAGATTTAATGACATTTTTTTTAAACTCCATAATTTGGAAGTATATTATATTCTTTTCAAATTTCAATAGGGTATTACAATAAAAACTTCTCATAGTGGACCGAGTCCTAACCAGCATAATGGTCATCATGGCTTTGATAAATGCTTAGTGACCACGAGTACCTCTGGGTGAGCTAAATTATATGGCTTTAATAGATGTTTGTTATCAACACAATCAAGTACTATCATCCCAAACATGCACAGAACATCTGGAACTTGTCCCATTCACATAGTTTATATTTCTTGAATGTGCCACAATGAGATTCTACAGATTAATCATGTGCCTAATCACTGGAGTTGGAGATGCTGCTTTTTAAACAGTCACAAACTACTACCTGTAAGGAAACAGCAAAGCAAGAGATATGCTGCTTTTTAAACAGTCACAAATTGCTACCTGCAGGGAAACAGCAAAGCAAGAGAGATGCTGCTTTTTAAACAGTCACAAACTGCTACCCATATGGAAATAGCAAAGCAAGAGAGATGCTGCTTGTTAAACAGTCACAAGCTGCTACCTATATGGAAACAGCAAAGCAAGAGAGATGCTGCTTGTTAAATAGTCACAAGCTCCTACGCATATGGAAACAGTGAAGCAAGAGAGATGCTGCTTTTTAAACAGTCAGAAGCTGCTACCCATATGGAAACAGCAGGGCAAGAGAGATGCTGCTTTTTAAACAGTCACAAGCTGCTACCTGTATGGAAACAGCAAAGCATGAGAGATCCAGTTTGTTAAACAGTCAAGAACTGCTACCTGTAAGGAAATAGCAGAGCAAGAGAGATGCTGCTTATTAAATAGTCACAAGCTCCTATCCATATGGAAACAGCAAATCAAGAGAGATGCTGCTTGTTGAATAGTCACAAGCTGCTACATGTATGGAAACAGCAGAGCAAGAGATGCTGCTTGTTAAACAGTCAATAACTGCTACCTGTATGGAAATGGCCAACCAAGAGAGATGCTGCTTGTTAAATAGTCGCAAGCTGCTACCTGTATGGAAACAGCAAAGCAAGAGAGATGCTGCTTGTTGAATAGTCACAAGCTGCTACATGTATGGAAACAGCAGAGCAAGAGATGCTGCTTGTTAAATAGTCGCAAACTGCTACCTGTAAGGAAACAGCCGAGCAAGAGAGATGTTGTTTGTTAAATAGTCGCAAGCTGCTACCTGTATGGAAACAGCAAAGAAAGAGAGATGCTGCTTGTTAAACAGTCACAAACTGCTACCTGTAAGGAAACAGCCGAGCAAGAGAGATGTTGTTTGTTAAATAGTCACAAGCTGCTACCTGTAAGGAAACAGCCGAGCAAGAGAGATGTTGTTTGTTAAATAGTCACAAGCTGCTACCTGTAAAGAAACAGCAAAGCAAGAATTTGTAAACAGACTGAAATGCATGCATAAGCTGGTGATGTAAGTTGGGGAACTCCATTCTTGAAATAGTAATCATTGTTGAATATCCTCATAAAATAAAAAGTCATGGTGATTTTGAAACCTGACAAGTGCACTGATCTTTTGCATTTGATGAAAGGGATTTGGTTTGATGTTTTACCACACAGCAAAATAAATAGGTTATTTCGTGCAGGAGGGAGCATTGGGCTATTCTACATCTCGAAGTACAAATCGGGAAGACAAAAATAAAGATGTCATCACTGAGAACCTTACAAAAGTTAAGACGCAGTCCCATCAAATTGCCTAAAACTGTATGATGCAACCAGAAATACATAAAAATGCTTCTTTTTCAAACTTGTCTGGTATGATTATATTATCTGTGTTATTTGAGGTAGTACACATGTGTTTTATTGGTTGGTTGGTTGGTTTTTAATGGCACTTCAACACATTATTGGCTATGTTATAAAATGTACTGAAAACAAACCATTGGAATAAATAAAAAAAACACTAATGTTAATCATGTGTATTCTAGTACTGTGGGTAACTTGTTCCTTAAGCATACAGTTTAGAATGTGTGTGAGTTAATCCAATATATTTGATCCCAAACCAAAAGCAGAATAAAAAAGTTAAAGTACATTTTTTTATATAGTAAATTAGGTTTCCCTGGGAACACTTACCCAGTCACATTGATGTTAGGAAAATAAGAGCCGCTACCTCTCAAATCCAGCAATCCGAGAAAGATGAAAGCTGTCTTTCCCATCTATATACCATAATACAAAGGGAAGAAACTCTTACACATTACCTCCCCTTACCACTAGCGACTACCCATCAACCAGTTATTTACCAGTTTGGCAATACATCAAAGAGGATACTAGCATCTGAAGGGAGGTGTGGGAGGATTTAATAGTAATGTGATCAGGTAAATATTCTCAGAGAAACATAATTTATGAACAGATTTACATTCTCTGTCAAATATATTCCCCAATCACATTAACATTGGGAGAATAGGTAAGAGAGGGATGAAATGCATGAGCATCCAACCTTTACCATCAGTATCGTTGGCCGAATTCCCTATAAAAAGAATAAATCACACATAATAACAACAACTCTTAGACAAGGAGAAAAAGAGTGACTTTTTCTTACTGAACAAAATAACATTGGGTGAATCCAGCAAAAGTGCTAAAACCACACTTGAGAGAATGTTGTGCTGACCTCAAATGGGTCTGGTGGTTGTCAGGACTGCAGCCAATAGACCCACCAGATTCAATTCTTGTCTCTGCAGTGCTAAATCTTGGAGATAAAACCTTGAGATGATTGACTGTGCATGCCAGTCAATAACTTCTATTATATTTCAGATTGAAACACTGGGTTTGAATGCAAGACTTGTAAGATGACTCTATTCCCATGAGTGGAAATTCTCATGAGTGGAAATATCTGATTCTGTAATTATTCAGAATACACTTAGTGTATTACCCACTTCTACCACAGCATAAGGTCTAGAGCAGTTATATCATTTGTTCCCACTTTGACCAGAAGAAGAAAAGAAAAAGTTGTCAGGACCCATGGCTCTTCTCTGTGCATTTCAAGTAATGCTAGTTAGCATCACTGCCCCTCTTGACATGTCGATAGAGGAGAGAGAGCAGATTACCACTTTTTGGTTGCATGCAGACAGCAATCAGTTCTTAGCTAGGAAACCCAGTTGCATCATCAGGACCAAGGAACCATCTGATCTGAAATGGAGCATGGAGGTAATTTAGGTCCATTTAAACGCTGAAAGGGCATGCAGTTTCTCACCCTGCGTGCTAAGGCTAAAGGCTAGCACTGTTAGAAAGCATGTCTTGTAAGACAGCAGCTTCACTGAGGTTCTGGCTAAGGGCTTGAAATTATCTGAGTAGAGCCAAGTCAAACCTATGAAAGGTTCCACTTAGGAAACAAGGTGAGTGATTTAGGCATATTCAGGTCAAAGTTGGCCAGCAAGTGTGATAGGTCCTTGCCGTGGCCTATATTCAATTTACCCCGATAATAACAGGAATCTTTTCTCTTCAAAAAGACAGAAACAAAAAGTATGCAGTTGAGAGACCAAGACTTTCAAAGGAATGATGTTGGAGGACCTTCTTGCTCATGAGATTACCTTTTCACATGAAGTCTGAAACTCTTTTCTACACATGGCTCTACTGACAAGAGCCATGCATGAATAAGCTTGTCCAGGAAGGGATGAAACACTTGCAAGTGGGGTTGTTTGAGCAGGTTGAATTTCACAGGGATTTTCCTGGAGATGTTTATTACTAGTTCAAGCAGACTGTTCACCCAGGACTTGTCCCATCTGAGTGGGGCTATCAGAACCACTTTGCAAGTCTGGTCCCTGATTTTCTAAATGACTCTCAGGATCAGAACAGTTGGAGGGAAGGCATAGCCCCAGATCCCATCCAAAATGACTGCCAGAGCATCCAAGGCCCAAGTCTCTGGATTCGGAACCAGAGAAATGAACGTGGGCAGCATGTGACTTCACCTCATCACAAAGAAATCACTCATCAGATGCCCCAAAAGTGCAAAGATCAGCTGTATGATCAACAGGTGAATGAACTACTCAGTGTGCAGAGTCTGCCTCTTATTGACAGAGAATGGGCCAAAACACTATATCTGCTAGGAAAGTGTTTGATCTGGAATGTTATCTTGTGCCAGAAGCACCAGTGTTGAAACTCTCAGACCAGGATGCACAAGTCTGGTGATTTGTTCCAACGTTGAGGAGGTAAGTGACCACTACAGAACTGTCCAACATTACAAGGATCACTTTCCTGCACAGTTGAGCACTCCAACAATGAAAGACCTCTGGGCTCCAGCTGTCACTTACTTTGATGAAGTGAGGCAGCAGGTGAGACACCCCAGCCAAATAAATTGGCAACTCTACAAACAGTGATGTTCAGTTTGGGCTTCTTTTGAGGAATTCCAATGCTCACCTTGCCATTAATGCAGGAATTGTTTTATCATGGTAGAGATCTAAACAGTCTGATCTGAATGACCGGAAAAGGAGCACCACAGTGCCTTCAGTGCCATCTGCAAAGGGTGCATACAAATGCTGCTTAGATGAATCAAATCTGCCACCATGTTTAGTAAACAAAGGAGTTACAGAAACTCTCTCACAGAAAGCCACTTCATGTTTGTGATCGATACTGAGAGCTCAATAATCCATGCAACTCATATTTGGCAGAAACAAACGAGATTTTGATGGGTCAGAAATTCCATACCCAGATGGATGATGTGTTGAGAGGGGATAAGATCTAACTTCTCCCAATTCACTAGGAAGACCAGGTGGGTAAAAGCAAGATAAGGCTGTTCATTTCCTGCAGCAAAACAGAACTTACCATGTGTTTCTGAAGGATCGAGGTATGCTGAAATTGGATATCAACAAGATCATGAACAAGAAAAAAAAGGTCGATTATCTTTGTGAATGCCCATGGACTGAGATTGAGGCCAAAAGGCCGAGCTCAAAATTGGAAGGTGAATTAAAGGAACTTGCGCAAAGTTAAATGGATAGGGACATGAAAGTATGTGTGTGTCTGTCAGATCGAGACTGACTGCAAACTCCTCCTTCTTGTTGGAAAGGCAAGTTGATCATGCTGTCTCGATTTTGAACTTTGGTACTAAGATATATATACATCTGTTGCGCCTGCTGAAATCTATCACCAGTCTGAGTTTGCCATTGGCTTTTGGTACCAGAAAGCCTTAATTAAAACCCTGGAGAGTTTGATTTGCAAACTCTCTCCACCGCCTGCCTGGAGATTAAGAAAATGATTTCCTCCATTACGATCTCCACCTTCATGGGATCGTTGGGATCTCAATCAAGGGGAACACAAAGTGGAGGGAGCTGGATAAACAAAATCTGAAGGCCCTCTGAGACTAGTTGGATCACCCATTTGTTGTGTGGAAAAAGATTGATCCAAGCTTGACAAAAACAGAGAAGTCTAACATCAACTTGAAGATTCTCTGTGGGTAGTGGGGTTAATAAGTCATTGGCGATTGTTGGGAAGCATGAGGATAGAGAAGCTTTGTTTCTTTTTCCCTTTATTAAATTGCCTCAGAAACTGAAAAGTCTGTTGCTGTCTGAAACCAGGTTGTGGCTGAACCTGCTGTTGTTGGGTGGAATGTGGCCACCTATCCCTCTGCTCACCTATCCCTCTGCTTACCTATCCCTCTGCTTACCTATCCCTCTGCTCACCTATCCCTCTGCTCACCTATCCCTCTGCTTACCTATCCCTCTGCTCACCTATCCCTCTGCTCACCTATCCCTCTGCTCACCTATCCCTCTGCTTCTGATCACCTTTATGTTGTGGCAGAGAATGTTGAGGTCAAAAAGATGGAGGAGGGGGTAGAGAGAGAGCTGGAGGGACACCTCTTGTGCTGCCTGCTTCTATATGTCATCTATATGGTCTGGAAACAACAGCAGCAACCCAACAGCCAACACTGTAAAGCTGAGGAGTGATGAGGCTGCAGAGACAACGAACACAGAAAAGTGTCTTACCATATTAAATCGAAATCAGAAGCTGTAAGGTTGTTGGCTATGGAATATGATGTGCTGTCCTATCAATTACTTTGGCTATGTGGGCCATCAATTCCATTGTATGCTAATTTCCTGCCTTTTGAGCCACATGAAAAATCACCAATGATGCCAAGTCCAGCATTGATGATGTCGCCACCATATTCCACACAAACTCTGAAGTCAAATGAAATACAAGGTGATTGACATTGTAGAAGAGTGGAGTAGACATCTGTACTGTTGCAGTATTCTTATCGACACTCTGAACATTGATGCTGTACACGTCCAAATGCATGTGGTACCAACAGTATAAAATACAGATAACAGGCTTTCCAATAAAAAGCCTTACAATTACCTGGGTCACAGATTTTGTTTGAGACAAGCGGAAATGTCACCAATTTTCGCAGAATGAGGAAGGAGGCAAAAGGAGAAATGTTCATCCTCATCCTCAATGTCTACCGAGGCCTTGACCTTCTAGTTCTGGCTCATACACAGAGGTGGTGGGCAGTCAGATGGTGTTAAAATCCAACAAATTCCTCAACCACAGCCTTAAAACTGAGCTCTGTCCTTGCCATGGTAGGATTGTAGTGAGGTGGCAGATTGAGGTTTTTCCCTGCACTCAATGTGGATGTTGTCCTCATCCAACAAAGCTTCTATGTCCACGTAAAACATACCAAGTGGCATATAAGTAGTAGTTGGATCATCCCTAGTCCCTAGGTGTAGGTTGGTATTTCTCTACCAGGTACGTCAATCATGTTGGGCCCACTGGCTGTGCTGGAGGCCGGGTAAACTACAATTTATGTTCCACCAGGATATGAAAGGCCACTTATACTGGTGCCCATATGGTTCTGTGTGTGACATGATGGATGGTTGGTATGTGGCATGGCTCAGTGAAAGAACTAATCTGTGATCGCTACCTGGTATGCACAGACCACTAGGAGGGTGGACTGAAAGGTCAACAACAGGGATGGCAGTATGAGGCAATGATGGCTGGCAACAAAAATCAGCCAGATTCAGTTTCATACCCAATGCACACTGTCTTACAGGCCCTGAGGCCATCCTTGGGCATACAGTGTGTGTGTGTGTGGCCAAACCTCAGGAGCACAATCTCCCAGCAAATCCAAATTAAACCTCACGAGGAATGGAGGGGCAAAAACTCTCCTGATGAAAGCGACTGCACTGTCATCTCTTCAATCAACCTAATAATGTGCAATTCGATGAATGTATTAGACTGCGAATTTCAGATGATTTTGATTTCATCTTTCTATCTCTTGCCTTTAAAGTTTCCATAGGACTGAGGGCTAAATCCCCTTTGACCAAGAACTACAAACACTGCAAGATACTGTTGATGTAACTATAAACACTGCAATATACTGTTGATGTAACTACAAACACTGCAAGGTACTGTACTTAGCACAAGCAAGACAAGTGTTGTGATCATCCTCACTGGCCTAGAACTTCTCGAATTATGAGCATTTCATCGCCATTGTTTTCTGAAAAGACAATAAACAACAAAATATGGGAAATAATAACCCAAAAATTTCAACAAATGAACAACAGCACCCAGATAAGAAAATGTAACTGGTGTTTGCAGTACAAAAATACAGCCAGCAGATATGGACTCATGCAGCTTACTAGGTTAGGAAAAACAAAGTCTACAAGCTAAAAAAAAAGCTTAGAAAAACTATCCATTGAAAATCACAAAAAGGTTACCAGTCCTCTGCAGAAACCTTAAAACATAATATTACACCACTTTTTGATGGATTGATTGAAGATCTTGTAGGATGCTGAGAGGCAATACAGGATGCTGCTGATCGTAACACAGCGAAAGCTTAAACTGATCAACAATCAGTTGATGAGTAGTCACACAGTGGTAGTAAGAGAAGGTAATGGGAAAGAGTTTCTTCCCTTTGACTACATGGTGTATATATAGATGGGAAAGAAGAAATGTTCATCTTTCTAAGATTGCTGGATTGGAGAGGCAGCGGAGCTTATTTTCCTAATGTTTGTATCATCAGGAAATGTATATAACACAGAAACAAGAGGCTTAAGTAGCCCTGAGATTGCTCACCAGTTTGACATCTGCCTAAAAGACAAATGCAAGAGCAGTTGGCCCAAAAATATGGATCAGAAGGATGCTTACTGTATAAATCTCTTCCAATACTGTTGGTTACAATTGTCATGAAAACAATTGTTTCCAGGTTTCTCTGGTTGTTATACCTACATCCATATCTGATGGCACATCAACATCATTTGTCAAATATTGAAAGGTCTCTATGCCAGTAGACTTTCTGTCAGTTGGTCAAATTCTGCTGGGCATCTTATTTTAGATGAAGTTGCATAAATGTTTTTTCTATTTTTAGTAATGGCTGGCATGTTTGATGGTAGATTGGCATCATTTCTATAAATGAAAATATCCTATTTTTAGCATCAGCAGCCACATCTGATGGCTGATTGGCATCATTTGTACAACTTAAAAGCCCTTCATGCCAAAATGCTTTCTGTCAAAATTTGTTCAAATTATGTTAAGTGGTTTTTAGAAGACATAAAATATTCTGTTTTCAGTAACAATGGGCATATTTGATGGCAGATCAGCATCATTGGAAAAAATCTGTACGAGCATGATGATATAATGGTTTCTTTTAAATTTTGACAAATTCTGTTGAGCAGTTTTTGTGATAAAGTTGTAAATAGCCTTTGTGAATGGATGATGGATGAATGGCCATACCATAAGCTCACAATAAAGGATTTGGTGCTGATTTACTGTGTGTGGGTGCAAAACCGAGCAAGACAGTCTCAGAGATAAGGAGTGTGTGGGTGTTTTTGCTGTTGTTTTATTGTTGCTGCTTTTGTTGTCATTTCCCTAACCAAATGGAAAGCAATTTACCAATCTTTTGGATAATATCATATACTCTCAATTATCCGATGTCTGGGGGTCTAGAAGAAAACTTCAGATAATACTGGGGTTCGAATAAGCAAAGGTCATGAAGGTGCAAGTGTACATCAATCCACAGAATTAAAACAAAGAAAGTACCATTTCAGTTATTATTGTATTCTGTTTCTTTACTAAGTATCTAGGAAACCATTTTAATGGCACAGCATAAAATGAAAACAAAAACAATAGTGAAAATTATCATTGTCATCATTATGATAATCTGCATGGCATACAGCAAAGACAAAATTATCATTGTCATCATCGTTTCAATATGCATGAAAATGATCAACATCGTTATACTTCAAGGATGGCATTGTATTTGGTTTCTATACATTTCGGCTCCCTCTTCCACTTTGTACCTCTTCCAGTTTCTATGGATTGGTGATTCAGATACAAAGTGCTAAGTAAAGTTACTTCATACAGATTTTGAAAAAAATACATGAATAGTCGAATGTAGTTTTTAAAGGCTTTATACGATTTTCCAACTTTCTTTAATCAAATCAACTTTACATAAAATTACTGCCATTAATTGAAATAATAATGGGGTTATCAAAAGGCTACTCAATTATTGGATTAGCAACAAACAATAAACATAAACTGCTTTTCAATTAATCTGTACTCAAAGTTTGGACCAACAGGTGTCATGATTCAAGAAATCAAACATGCCGCTCATGACAGTTTTCACACTTCATATAATGCATCGCAATTTCAATAGGATTAGAGGATTTCAGACTGCTAAATTACTTCGATTAAGGGGGTGTACTCGAATAATATATGTTCGTATAATAGATGTAAAAAAGATATAAACAAAGAACAAATGTAGCCGGGACTGGACAAATAGTTTAGATAATACCAGGTATTTGGATAACAGAAGTTTGAATAACTGAGAGTCTACTGTATAGTGTGTACACTAGTTTAAACTTTAAAATTATATGTCAAGTTCTTGTACAAAAGAGATGTTGCACAGTCTTAGGACACAAGTTTTAAACATAATGAAAAGAAAATGCAATGCAACTTAAAGGTCTCAATGCATCTGAGAGAGAACTGTCATTGTGGTTATCATTGTAATTTCTCCAACATGCCGGAGATCAATTTACCAATCTTTTTTGATAATACGGATAAGGTACTTATGTAGATAATAAAAAGTGTTCATTTCTTCTACCAAAGCAAGGCTGCACAGTTTATGAAGACAAGTTTGCAACATAACAGAACCCCCAATACTATGCTACATAACCTAACAATGTCTATAATAACAATGTCTATACATCAGAAAGTATTGCTTGTACTTATTTATCTCTTCATTTATTAGTTATCTATTTATTTATTAGTTATCTATTTATTTATTAGTTATCTATTTATTTCATGTATTGATTGTGCAATTTAAAAACTGACATGTTTAGGCTGGTCATATGAACTGCCTGTCACATTGTACTGTGTAGAGTGCTGACCCCTGCAAATGTAATTGGCGATAATGTTAACATGTCACATCTGATTGTATAATAAACAATCTGTTTAATGTAAAAATTGCTTCATTTCAATATATTCTGAATTAGTTTTTCTAGTTGACATAGCCAACATATTGCCTGATTTCTAACAACATGTGCATGCAGTGAACCCCACAAGAGAATAATGGAAATCCACAATGCAGTGAACCCCACAAGAGAATAATGGAAATCCACAATGCAGCAAACCCCACAAGAGGATAATGGAAATCCACAATGCAGTGAACCCCACAAGAGAATAATGGAAATCCACAATGCAGCGAACCCCACAAGAGGATAATGGAAATCCACAATGCAGTGAACCCTACAACAGAATAGTGGAAATCCAAAATGCAGTGAACCCCACAAGAGAATAATGGAAATCCACAATGCGGTGAATGCCACAAGAGAATAATGGAAATCCACAATGTAGTGAACCCCAAAACAGAATAATGGAAATCCAAAATGCAGTGAACCCCACAAGAAAATAATGGAAATTCACAATGCAGTGAATGCCACAAGAGAATAATGGAAATCCACAATGCATGAACCCCACAAAATAATGGAAATCCACAATGCAGTGAACCCCACAAGAGGATAATGGAAATTCACAATGCAGTGAACCCCACAACAGAATAATGGAAATCCACAATGCAGTGAACCCCACAACAGAATAATGGAAATCCACAATGCAGTGAACCCCACAACAGAATAATGGAAATCCACAATGCAGTCGTCCCGAAGTGACATCACACAATGACTCAGGACATGAAAACAAGTGAAGTGAAAATAACTCATGAAAACTTTTGAGACAATTAAATGTAAGCTTTAACATCTATTTAACTGTTGATAAATAGGGATGCAATTTTCAGACTGCACACAAATTATATCACATGATAAAAAACAAATATTTCATTCATGGTAATCAGGTCTCCCTTAAACAATTCTGATGCTTGTGGTCAATTTATTTGCATCAAATATGTGAATATGCATTTATGTAGAGTTCTGATGTCACTTGCAAGTAATTCAGCATCAAACATTTACATCCAATTTTAATCTTGATGAGGCCAGCACCATCATCAAAACCAGAACACCATTATCAAAACCAGAACACCAGTATTAAAACCAGAACACCATTATCAAAACTAGAACACCATTATTAAAACCAGAACACCATCACCAAAACCAGATCATTATCAAAACCAGAACACCATTATTAAAACCAGAACACCATCATCAAAACCAGAACACCATTATCAAAACCAGAACACCATTATTAAAACCAGAACACCATCATCAAAACCAGAACACCATTATCAACACTAGAAAACTGACACTTATGGTTTGCCATCTGCTTCACAAAAATGTATATTTAAGTCACATTATTCTTATGCTAGATACCAGACACTAATGTGGTATGGTTAGTTAGCTTTAGTTGACGATATCTGCAATATTTTTTCAAATCAGATACAGACAGAGGTGTCAGGTTTGAGGCTCTGGGTTTACCTCTTGACATGATGTATCTAATTGTAAAAAAAGTCATAGTATTCAGTCAGTCGCTAGAGAGACAAAAGTATTATTTCATACATAATCTAGAAGGAATTTGTTTTTCAAAGCAAAAGCATGTTTACTCCTCCCTACCATGATAATTACTGTCATTCTGTGATATTGGTACTTGACAGAAGGAAAAATCTAGCAAGGTGAGTAACATGTCTCCACCTTCCTCTCCATCACAATTAGTCCAAAAAGTTTTTAAAAATCTGAGAAAAAAAAAAAAATTCACAATTTGTATAATGGTCTGAAAATCAAATAAAGTCATCTGGATATAAATACAAATAAGCATACCAAATTTAATTTGTCTATCTCATGTAATTTTACTTAAATGTGCTTTAACTTAAATACAAATAAGCATACCAAATTTAATTTGTCTATCTCATGTAATTTTACTTAAATGTGCTTTAACTTAAATACAAATAAGCATACCAAATTTAATGTGTCTATCTCATGTAATTTTACTTAAATGTGCTTTAACTTAAATACAAATAAGCATACCAAATTTAATGTGTCTATCTCATGTAATTTTACTTAAATGTGCTTTAACTTAAATACAAATAAGCATACCAAATTTAATGTGTCTATCTCATGTAATTTTACTTAAATGTGCTTTAACAAGGCTTTTGTCAAACAAAATCCAAACAGTCAAAAAATGTGCATAAAACTGAAAAGTCAAACAATGTGCATAAAACTGAAAACTGTCAAAAAATGTGCATAAAACTGAAAATGGTCAACAGAACTGGATTAGGTCTTGGGACCCACTCAAGGTGTCTATATATCAAATTTGATCTGGTTTGGCTCAAAAGTTTTTGAGCTACCTTGCTTACACGAAAGTGTGATGGATGGACAGACGAAAAGGTGGATAACACAAAACCAATTTCTCCTGCCCTTGGGGGGGGGGAGAGGAAACATAATAAATAAATAAAAAGAAGTCTATCTTTTCTTTTTTCAGACATATGTCTATCTTTTCTTTTTTCAGACAAGAGAGAGAGATTATGTGTTACTTGATTGAGTATAAAACAAAAATTTATTGAACTGGAGTACATGAAATTACATTGATTTTCTTTCAATTATGTATCCAAATTCGTGCTGTAACAAAAATGATCAAATTTTTATTTTTTTTCTGTAAAAAATTATATAAAACTTATAGTTTTAAAAGCATGTAGGTAAATGACAATCTTTGTTTAGCTGTATTTTCCATTCATAATACAGTGGGACCCCGCTATAACCCGGTAGTTGGGAGCCATAGAATCCGACCGGGCTATGAGCCGAACCGTGTTATAAGCAACCATGTACAACACCAACACATTTTTGGATTTAATTTGGGGGGGGGGGGGGGGGGGGGGGGGGGTTACATAAAGACGGGTGCGAAAATGCATGGCACAATTACCATTTTTGATCAATATATATTAAATGAGAAAACCATTTGCTGATATAATATATTACTTTATTCAGAAAACCATGCATTGGTACATACACGTGTCTAATTTATATATATACATGTATAATCTATTGCATGAAAAGAATATCAACACCGTGTACTCACCAGCGAATCTTGTAACATACATTGAATCCATAATACAAATATTTCCATCGAAAATATCCACACACGGATGTAGAATATTCAATAATTTTGTCACAGATCATTATGTGACTAATACAATGAAGAGAAAGTAACAAAAATTACGTAACGGGTATATGTAATGAATGATGAAAAAGTACATGTATGTCCGACGATTAATAAACGGTGTCGCATACATTTTACACCACTACATTTCTCATCTGTTAGTAGTTATTATTTTTTAAAAAACTCTGTGATTTTTAGCTGCTTTCTGCTAATATCACGTCTGCTCTTGGCAAAGTCAAGAATAGTTCTCAGTTGCAGAATTCGAAGATAATCAATATCTTGCGTCTCCATCCATCTCAAAGCACACTCTAAACCTTTGACAGCTTCTGTAGCTAATGGTGGGCTATCCTCAGGTGAAGTGTCTTCGCTGTCATCATCAGAAGTATCACCATCGTCAGCATCACCACTAGTGTTTTGAGACTTAATATTTTTAATAATTTCCGCATCCGAAACGTGGTCTGCAACTGGACATTCATTGTCAAAATTAAGCCATTCGTCAACGCGTTCACGTGACTGCATCAGCTCCCAAATGCCCTAAATCTTTAGCTACATGCGATTGTTTAACACCGGACTTAATCCTGTCCAATGCTTCAATCTTTTCTTTAACAGTAAAAGCATTACGTTTGCGTTTCCCATTTTCCATTCTAAATGTATACAAATTAACACTTTTAATCCTATTGGTTTGAAAATCTACAGCAAGAATAATAGTCATTAAACAATGGGGGTATATTTGTAGTAAATTTACGACATTATTTACTGGCCAACAGATTGCATAAAACAACACCGCCAAGCCTTACGCACATGCTGGCGGCTTTGTTTCTTTGATGCTGTATAAATCGTTGCCCTATGATTTGAACAAGTATAGCTCGGTAGTTCACTTTGATGATAAACAATGTACTTAAATTAATTGATTTATACATTCTGGTGAGAATCTTTTATCAACCGCCACATTGGCTGCTGCTTAGTTGTGTATGAAATTAAGAGAACATATATCGGAGATTATTTGAGCAACGACTGTATTCGGAATGCATTCAAGACAAACAAAGTAGAAACGATGGCTTCATTGCTCAGGAATCAGTAATTATAATATTGACACTTATGAGCTGTAATTTTTCAACAATAAACAAAGATCAAAGTTCTCAGTAGGCCCAGCAATTGGTTCGTATTTCCGACGTTTATTTTGGCACAAAAATAGAAGAAATTTGATAATACATTTTCTACACGTTCTTTTTCGCACTGTTTAGACGAATATGAGAATGATAATTAAACTCTTGACGTATTTAGTTTTTTTCATACTTAAATTTTTTTTTTTTTTTTTTTTTTTTTTTTTTTTTTTTTGGTCTTTGAGAAAAATAACTGTAATAAATTACCCGAAATTTCGGGAGCCATGCCACGACCGGGTTATATCCGAATTCGGGTTGTAGCGGGGCGGGTTATAGCGGGGTCCCACTGTAATTCATAACACTTAGGTAGCAGAAGATAGTTTCGTAAATTGGCCCCTATCAAATTTTTTAACTTAAGGATATGATGTGACTTTTCAGCTATCATTGTTTAATAATTAAAGATATGGATATCTTGTGAATGAGGTGTTTCAAGCATGTGTTGTTCTTGAAATTGTTTGTGAGGCATGTACAACTCTCATGTACAACTCTCATAGTTACTTCACAGTATCTAGACAGAGAAATACCAACAGTCAGCTAGGAAGTAGAGCTAGCCACCCATAGCAGTAGACACGTTGGGTTCAAGGCAAGTAGAATATCTCAAAAATGGCCTGGATGGCAACTTTTTTCGAATTACATCAAGCTGTTTAATACACAATGTTTTTCAAAATTATCACATAGAAACAGGGCCTGCATTTGCGAAAATGACCTTTGGACATGAAAAATGCATGAGTGAATTTGGGACTGGGGTGCATACACATTTTTTTCTATGAGATTCGATTGAATTGAACATTCATTTGGGAGGAGTAGTGATAACAAGATTTTCAACATGGCTACCATATTGGATATCAGATTGGCACCATTTTCATTTAGGACCAACTAGACATTATAAGAAGTCTTTTAGTGAAAGCCCCATGTTGATATGACCATCCATTCAGAAGGAGTAACAATAACAAGATTTTAAAGATGGACACTGTTGCAGCTACACTGGATGTCTGAGCAGCACCATTTTCATTTAGGACCAACTAGATCATGCGATGAATGTGTATTTACAGTTTTCATGGTAATCCTCCAAGTATTTTAGGAGGAGTAACAATAACAAACTTGTACTAATGCACGGACAGATGAAAGACCATCCCATAAACTCTTCTGGTCTATGACCAGTGGAGGTAAATATTGCCCAGATGGCAACTATTTTGAACTGTATCAAGCCATTTAGTACACAATGTTTGTCAAAAATTATCATCACTGCACGTCAAAAATGACCTATAGACATGAAAAATGCACGTGTGAATTTGGGGCTAGGGTGTATAAACTTTTTTTATATGAGCATCAGTTGACTTGTCAGTGCTAATGAATGATATTCTTATGTTCTGATTCATTATAGCTATCCAAAAATGTGGACCTTTTTTTACCTCATTGGTGTACTCTATTTTGTATGAACATTTTTATATTAGGCAGGTTGATGCGGCATCAAATTTATGCCTAAAAACTGCCCCTTGCACTCTTACAGAAATTTAACAGAGGGGGAGGGGGGAAGATTGTATAAATTATTTTCTGATACAAGGTGATAATAACTTTATATACTGATCACAACTTTCTCTAAAATTACCCACTCTACTAAAACGCAATTAGGTAATGCATCCATTTCTTCAGAAATATTTTTCATTTAAATCTACAGAATTTTCCATCAAATCAACTTATGATGGGATAAGTTTGAGCCATTTTTAATTGTTTTTGTCTCTGACCTTATTTTTGCACCCTTGTGGGAAGGGAGATAGCTCATTAAACTTCAGGGAGAGAGGGTTTGTATGTCTCCCTTTTTTATACCAATATCTGGCTATATAAATGATAAGATAACACAAAAATATCATAGTAATGATTTCCAAGGTTCAAAAACAAAGTCACTGATGAACAAATAGTTTCATCAGAAGTGACCAGCATTTGATTTTGCAGAATTATCTTCTCCTGATTTCATCTGCATATCAGGAAAGTGGACAATGCCAACAAAATACAGAGAGAAAGAGAGAGAGAGACAATGAGAGCACACGGTATAATTACAGACCATATTAATGATCTGACTAGCTGTGTTTTATTATGGTACATCTACTTTTATTTTGTTTATTATTACCCATCACTGAATGGTCCTTTCCATTCCCCTTGGCCCCAGGGGTTTCTTAGTCTAAGCATGGAGATTTTCTCCCTGTTGAAAAGGCCAAACAGCCCTGACCCTTGTAAGGCAATGTTCTTCACTGCTGTGATCCCATAGGCATGTCCCTTAACAAGCCCCATTGCTGCAGGTGCTTCCATCTCATCTCTTGTCTCAGCCTGTTCAATGAGACCGGAGAAGAATTTCTGAAGAATATTCATGAGTCAATACACGAGGACTTGTAACTGACATAACATAAATCTTTTGAATTAAACTAAACACTCCCCCTGGGGTACTGAATCTAATTTTACATTTAATAAAAAAGCGGTGAAAATCATCTGAACTCGAGTTATTAAAACCAAAAGACGAATTTCCTTTTTTTCAACAGATAGTATAAAAGTGAAGAACAAAACATCATGTACTTCTGGCTTTTCTTAAAATCCCTTGTTCACTCCCAATTAAGAATATCACCTTGGCCATGCTGCAATGAAATGGATAATATATATGTATATTCACAGTGCACACTGATATATATAGCAATTATTTTGCCAAATATAAAATATATGATGACATCCAATATGTCCACCACAGCAGCAAATTTGAAAATCTTGTAATCTGTGAAGAATATCCGAGTGGCACCATTTTCATTTAGGACCAATCAGACTATTGGATGAATGTGTGTGTAAAGTTTCATGGCAATCCTCCAAGTAGTAGCGATAACAAACCTGTGCTAATGAACAGACAGACAACAGACGACAGACTATCGCATAAACTCTTCTGGTCTATGACCCATACAGCTGAAAACAATATTTCAAAGCATACATAAAAATTGATGTATTAATTCATAGATAACTTCAAGCGATTTCAAACGCATATATTTTATAGCAGGATGACCATATTTTCTTGGCTAAATCTGCAGAGTTTTTGTCATATGTTCAAATATACTAATGGATAATCAAGAGGGAGCAACTTTTAATGATTGGGAACTGTGTGGTGAAATATACAAATTGTTATGTTGCTTATGTATTTTATATTTATCTTGTCATTTGTTCGTATTGAGTCTATATCTCCCTTTAATTTGGCTTGTTAAAATCCAAAACATTTACTGGCTTACAAGATAATTTTTAGTCACAAGAGTCCCTTGAAAGGACTGATGCTCTAATGGCCGAAAAGAATTTCAATGAATTAAAGATAAGTTCTTTTCTTTTTTCAACTGCTGACTGTTGAAAACATGTGATATTTTTTTCAGCAATAACAAGATTCTCAAATTAGCAGCTGTAGCAGCCATATTAGATTTCAGATGGGCACCAATTTCATTTAGGACTAAGTAGACATCATTAGAAGTCTTTTGGTGAAAACGCCATGTGAATATGATCCATTCAGGAGATGTAGCATTTTCAAGATGGCTTCCATGGTGGCCATATTTGATGTGAGATTAGCACCATTTTCATTTAGGACCAACTAGACATCATACGATGTCTTTCGTTGAAAACCCCATGTCGATATGACCATCCTTCAAGGAGGAGTAGCAATAACAAGATTTTCAAAATGGCTATACTGTAGGTCAGATTGGCACCATTTTAGTTTAGAACCAACAAGATATCATAAGAAGTCTTCTGGTGAATATCACTTTCTGTTGACAAGGAGTACCGATAAGATTTTCAAGTCAGCATCTACAGCAGCCATATTGGATGTCACATCAGCACCATTTTCATTGAGGTCATACTAGATACCACAATAAGTCTTTTGGTGAAAACTCCCCGTCGATATGAGGAGTAGCAATAATGATACTGAATGTTAGATCACCACCATTTTCATTTAGAACCAACTATAGCTCATAGAAAGTTTTTTAGTGAAAACCCCATTTTGATATAACCATCCATTCAAGAGGAGTAGCAATAAAAAAATTTTCAAGATGGCCAATGTAAACCAGATTAGATGTCTGAGCAGCACTATTTTCATTTAGGACTAACTAGACATTGTAAGAAGTCTTCTGGTGAAAACCCCATGCTGATATGACTTGCCTTCAAGAGGAATAGCAATAATAAAATGTTCAATATGGTTGCTATTGGACATCAGATCCACACCATTTTCATTTAAGACCAACTAAACAACATAAGAAGTGTTTCAGTTAAAACCTGTGTCAATATCACTATCCATTCAGAAGGGGTAACAACAAGAAGAATTTAAAGATGGCCACTGTGGCAGCCATATTGGATGCAGCTCCATTTTCATTTAGGACTAACTAGACCAATGGATGAATGTGTGTGTAAAGTTTCATGGCAATCCTTCAAGTAGTTTAGGAAGAGTAGCAATAACAAACTTGTACTAATGGATGGACAGACGAAGAACAACAGACCAAACCATAAGCTCTTTTGGTCTTTGACCAGTAGAGCTAAAATCCCAAAATTTAAATGGTAGGGATAAACAACTGTTGGGCAAGAGGTCTGAGAGGAATTTTAAGATTCTTCCAGTTCAATGACTTACAAATAGATCTCTAAAACATGATGGTATACAATCTTATCATAACAGGGGATTTCTTGGCCATCACTCTGGTTGTTCTTTCTTACGATAAATGATTGTACTTTTCTACTCTGTACTCCAAACAACCTTCTGTTGTAAATTTTGTTTAAATGGAATCACCAACATTTATATTTGTTTTTGTTCAGAAAACAAAATATTCATTGGAAAGGAACAAGTTTCTCACTGATATTCAGAAAGATGTATCATGAACCTTACAAGTGCTAACAGTAGGCAGAGGATTATGTAAAATATATATTTGGGAAAGTTTGCATAGTCAAAAAAACAAACATGTTTTTTCAATAATTATATTGCTGTAAGAATGATAGCAAGTCCATGGTACACATTAAGCATGTCAACAAAAGAAATGATTAATTAACCCTCAAAGGTTTTAGAGTCTTAAAGCTCACCAAAAGATAACACCATATGTACTTGCTTACCACCCTCTTTCTTTTCCCACATCACAATTCTTTGATCGAGCCATAAGTTTGATACTTGTTCAGTGCTAAGTAACAGAGGGTGGTTATTTGAATTCCCTGTGATCTTGCCACACAATTGACAAGTGTTCAGTTGCATCTTTTAATAGATTTCACAGACTTTATGATCAAAGTGTTACGGACAATATTTACAATGACTAGACAACGTCGATTTACAATGACTAGATGATAATGAAGGATTTCAGAACTTTATCAGACAACGAGGATGAATTCTTGGACTTTGTACCAGATGACATTAGATAGTGACATTTATAGGATACTGTGAATCACAAAAATGTGTACTTAACTTTCATTGTTTTTTTGTAAGATGTGTCTAATTAACATAT
Source organism: Margaritifera margaritifera (assembly GCA_029931535.1). Classification (NCBI taxonomy): domain Eukaryota; kingdom Metazoa; phylum Mollusca; class Bivalvia; order Unionida; family Margaritiferidae; genus Margaritifera; species Margaritifera margaritifera. Next base: position 1,246,367 of record JAQPZY010001143.1, on the reverse strand, counting down.
TAATGGATATTGTGAATCAGATCATTCTGAACTATTTTTATACCGGTATGTGACCTATAATTGAAATCGTGGATTTATCATATAGATGGATTTAAAATGTCAAGCATGATGGATTTCAATGGATTTTATTACACAAAGATGGACAAATTGTAAGTTGTCAATTTATTTGTGACATATTTCACTCAATAATATAATTGTATTTTACACTGGTTTTGTCTTTATTTTTCCTACCCATCAATTTATCTATCCAGTTTGGCTTGTTTATTTTTCCAAAGTCCAACTCTGACTCACTGACGACAAGTCACTTGCAAACTACACCCGACTTAAAGGAGGGTAAAAAAAAAATTGGCTTTTTGCAGCCCTAACAAAAAAAAAAGGGGGGGGGGAGAGGGTTGACTTACAATTGAATCACTTATAATTGAGTATATATGGTAATTGTTTTGTGTTAATTAATCTCAGTAGTTTTCATATTTTTCTTTTACGGTCATAAGGTCTTTTACCTTTGTTAGGAATAACATGATGTAAATATGACAATGGGTTGCATGCAAACTACCTCATGCTCAAGTAACCTTTCACCTTGAGAATTCGTTTTGAACACCTGAGTCTACATATATAAAAAAAAAGGTAAAGGTAACACATGTTAAATCCTTAAAATATGAATAAAATTTGTTGTATAAACCACATTCCCTTAAAAAGTCCAAGACAAAGATTTCATCTTCTCTTGTTTACAATTTCTATCTATGATCATGATAAAACCATATTTTCTGAATTGGTGCCCAAGCTAATCAAATTCAGTAACATAACTACATCTGCCAATGAAATTGATCATCTTATCCTTCTTTGACAGTGAGTGCACTCTATTCAGTAAACTTGGGATATGCTCGATTCAGTCAGTCTAAAATCATCCATAATAATCTTTATTGTGAGTTTCTTGGGTCCTTTTAATGTGCTTCCTTGTGCCAAATATGAAAAATAAGAGTCTAAAAAAAAATTAAAAATAATAGGCCCTCACAAAACAGGAAAACAGAATAACAAACATAAGCACATGAAAAATGTAAGGGGAAAATGTATGGTATGATGTATACCGGAATTGATGCCGCCATTAAAGACTTTCTATCCATCTCCTTTTGCATTTTGGCAAAGAAATTCGCCCTGGTCTCAGTACTGTCCCTCAGGCTCTGTTTCACCACATCAATCAGTTCTGACACCCCTCCTGTAAAGTCCTCCAGAGCCTCACCTAGGTCTCCACCATCCAGAGACTCATAACAACCAAACAACCTGAATGGAAAAGAAGCAACAAGATGTCAATCATGTGTAACAGAAACATATAGCACAAACTGATGAAAAAATGGATTTTTAACTCACACTAAAATCTCAAATTTGACAAAATTAGACTTTCAAAAGTACATGTATAACTTTAGCCATAAGAAGGCCAAACTCTGTCACTATATCCAAGTGATATCTGTGATAGTTGAAATTCAAAAGAAATATTTCACAACAAAATTTCAACTAACTTGTAATTCACTTTTGATATAAAAATAACCCAACAATTATTGTAAACTTTCATGTGTGACAAAAGGATGAATATTCACTTCTTCTATATCTAAAAACTTGTAATTAATGCCATATGCCCATGTATCTGATGTGATCTATCAAATGCACATTACACAAAGTAAAGACAGAATCTATGACGTTGTCAATACAACTTTTCATGAACTACTGTATATACTCATGTATAAGCCAATACCAACTGCAAACTGCATAGACCCAGATCAGCTGTCGCATAATGCGCCGGCAGATCTGGGTCTATGCAGTTTATAAGGATTAATCAGTTGTACAAACAACATAGACCCTGATCTGCCGGCGCATTATGCGATGGCAGATCAGGGTCTATGTTTTTTGCATTTGGACTTGGTTTATACACGAGTATATATGGTACCATCTGCATGATTGCGGATGTAGAATACACATGATGTGCTCTCATGCATGTGACAAGAGGCAACTAATGTGGCTCAGTGGTTAGCATGCCCAACTCATGACTGACTGGGGTGCAGGTTCGAATCCTGCCACTGGACCAGCTTGGGTTAGCTAATGTGGTGTGTCCATGAGCAAGTCACTTTACTAAATAACCTACTTCTGTTAATGTGACATAACACATGAAACCAAATAAATCCATCTTTTACTTACCAAGTTTTGCAAAGGATTGAAATTACTCAACTTGTTTTATAAATTTTATATGAAAGACCTATGTAAAATCCTTTTGACCAGAGGGTGTCTGAGCCAGCATTTATAGTTTGGTTATTTTTTGTCTGCACTGTCAATGTAGTTAGTATACTCACTACCATAATCACACCAGCCAAAACATGAAACTACAATCAGAATTACTCTACATCATTACAAGTAATGCATGTTACTCAAACCTATTCAGTGCTGTACCTGGATTGATCTGTAAGGGGGATCTGTTGTGCTATAATAATGAACATAGTGGCATATTATCAAGGAATGCTATCAGTTTTAAGTGGATAAATGTCACCTGGGCTTTTGCCCAAGTACAGCACTGCCTGTGAATACTGTGAAAAAGTGGCAAATGCTGGGGCATCCTGGACTAAAAATTTCAGGCATATTGACTTATCCCTCCTGTCTAAATAGGGCAATGTCATTTGACAATATGGAGAATTGAGTTAGAGGTCAACAATTGTCATTTACTGGCTCTGCAAGTTAAAGAGAATTAAACTACACAAAAGTCATCATGCTTTTTAGCAAAATATTAAAAACTTCCCATCTTGAATCTGAACAAGACTGCCTCAAAGGGATGCCAATCTACTGATCAAAAAGGATTTCCAGCAATCCAAGCTAACTCTGTTTCTTCTTTTTAACTGCCAAGTGTTGAACCATCTCTTGCAATCTTGAGCAATAAAGATTGTCAAGGTGGTGACTGTTGTGGCCATACTGGATGAAAAATTGGCACCATTTTCATTAAGGGCCATTTATTGGGTTGCATCTAGGATTTGGTAAATGTGGGCACTTGCCCCCACTGAAATTGAAAAAAGGGGGGCCAATGTGGTGATAAAGGGGGCCTCCCAGTATGGTGTAACAAAAAGAAAACTTCAACAGATTCAAACTGAGCAATAAGAAGTACAATAAGCATATTAAATGCATGCCATGTGTTCTGTATGTTACAGTATAACACTAAATACATGTGTTCTGTACATTACAGTATAACACTAAATACATGTGTTCTGTACATTACAGTATAACACTAAATACATGTGTTCTGTACATTACAGTATAACACTAAATACATGTGTTCTGTATGTTACAGTATAACACTAAATACATGTGTTCTGTATGTTACAGTATAACACTAAATACATGTGTTCTGTATGTTACAGTATAACACTAAATACATGTGTTCTGTATGTTACAGTATAACACTAAATACATGTGTTCTGTACATTACAGTATAACACTAAATACATGTGTTCTGTACATTACAGTATAACACTAAATACGTGTTCTGTACATTACAGTATAACACTAAATACATGTGTTCTGTACATTACAGTATAACACTAAATACATATCATTTGTTCTGTACATTACAGTATAACACTAAATACATATCATGTGTTCTGTACATTTTAGTATAACAATAAATACATACATGTGTTCTGTATATTACAGTATAGCACTTCAAAACTGAAATCAAATAACAGTATTTTCTCAACACACTCACCATTAAAGAATCAAACCACGTTCTGCCAATTGTGTCACCCCTCTCTCCATTCTTATATCTTATAAAACAGTGTTATGTATTTCCTGTTTGTCACATCATAGCTGTCATGCATGTAGTTTTAACATTTTATTTTATTTTCGAATCCTGAATTGCCTATATATGAACTGGTAATTCAACATGTCTGTCAAAGGTTGATGTCCTGAAATTAGTATTTCCAAGTGTGAGTGAATTTTCTTTACCAGTTTTTACACACCAACTGCAAAGCTTCTCAATTTTTTAATTTGTTTCCAGCCATGGTCGAGTTTTTTTCGAGTTTGAATTGAATGAGTATTAGGTTTTTTTCTTGATCTTGGATGAACTCTCAGTTTCAGCACTGACATCTTTAGGCATCTTATTACTAACATCACAGGGGCTCGTTACAAAGGAAATTAAGAGTATTGGTCAATGGATAGAGGACTGGATCTATTGTCACTGCACCTACTGATGCAAACATCTGCACTCTTGCTGTTATTAGAAGTATTACTGCTAAAATAATGAGAAAGTGTTCGAGTTTAAACTGGTTTTGCCATTTAATGCATTGTCCCACCAAGCTAGCCTCAGCATCAAACATGTGCTCTCCTGACCTTTTTGTTAGTAACAGAACTGAGCATGTGACACACAGGAAATACGTGACATGTTTCAGAACTACACTAGGACAACATATCTGATAAGTGACAACTTTTACATTAACATTTTTTTAAAAAAAATTAAAAATAGTGCATTCTTCACAAACAAATGCACACAATTCTTATTTTCTGCACGACTTTGCCTGCATAGAATTGAAAATGTTGTGGGAAATCTTAAACTTTGGGGGATTTTTGCAATTGCGCGTCCTAGATGCAACACTGCTTTTTTTGTTTTTCAATAAGAATGGCCATTTCTTGGAACACTCTGTTTGCAGCCTCTGATCATATTTCACTTTTTTAAATGGTTATGAAACACAGAGATATCCTACATTCCTGTACCATAGAAGCAACACTGAAAAATATGATATAGGTATATTAACATAACACAAACCTGTGATAAATAAAATTATTTACTTAGCATAAGCTTTCTCCAAAAGAGCACTCCAAAATTCATTTTTGGCATTGGAATGGATGAATATTAATTCATCATTAAGAGTTGGAAGTTGATCATCTATGACAACGTCTACCCATTTCCCATATCGCCAAAATCGGAAGTGAAATATTCCTTGATAGTTTTCAGGCTTGTTCTCATCCCATTCTTGGTAGTCTGCATCTGGGATAACCTGCAATAATGATGATGACAATGATGACAAAACATGAAATAAAAAGCAACTACAATAATAGTGAAGTCATAAAGAAAGGTAGTGGCTATAACCAAAAGCTGTTAGGGCAAACCAAAATGTTTACACCTGACCCATTCTGACTGCACAGTTCTAGCCAGATGTCTTGTAGAGGTGAAATGATACACCTATGCCATGTATGGATTGGTATTTGTTTACCTCTGTATTCTTTCCATGTATCAATATGTATCATATCATAGGTTGTGTATCGTGATACGTATTGCCACTGAGGCAATATCACCCCTGGAACTACTTTCTTTTCCAATTTATGAAATATATCTGCCTTTAGATATAATGCATTTCTATATTCAATTCCTTATTCTTCTTCTTCTCTTCTATCTTTCTCTCTCTGCCCCTAATCAGGATGGACAGATCATAAATAAAATACTAACACAGCACATTACTGTAAGCAATGATGATCGTCCAAACTGTCATTGACTGAACATATCTTGACCTGTCCTATTTGATATTCAGTGTCACCCATACCTCATACACTCTATGACAAAAAGTAAAAGTTTTAGGGCAAAAACATTTGATTGAATGTACTAACAAACTTGAAATTTTTTAATTTTAACTCTCATCAAACTAATAACTATGTTTGAAAACAATGAAGAAATGTGGGATAAGTGTTTGGAAACCAAAGTGACAATCAAAATCTGGATGAAGTGACTATTACTGAACTACACTTCAAGCTTGTTAAGGTCACATAATTCACATGCAAATCCCTAAAAGATAAAGTCACAATCACAGTATTCCCATGCAAAACCCAAATAGCTAAAGTCACAATCACAGTATTCACATGCAAAACCCTAACAGGTAAAGTCAGGTCACAGTATTCACATGTAAAACCAAAATAGGTGAAGTCACAATCACAGTATTCACATGCAAAACCCAAATGGATAAAGTCACAATTATTAAAATCTGTGGTTTAAAGATGTTGCACACTGAAGTCTACTGGATCCAACTGCTCTGTGATGCTACTCCTACCTCCAATTGGAACATCCTCATCCCTTGCCAATGTGAGTCAAACATCCTCATCCCTTTCCAATGCGAGTCAAACAAGGCTCTGTAATCATATTGATATTTCCCAAATCTCTTAAGTTTTCAGCAGACATAATCTGGCTCGATATATGAAGAATATATCCCTATATAATGATTGGAATTGAAAATATAGCATTCTACAACATTTTAACCATCAAAGGAATACCTGCACTTTTAACTCCACATTATTTTTGCAACTTCTGAATGAACAAAATGAAATCATTCAGTTTCAGAAGTGTCAAACTAATTAGGTTGCTTTTAGTAGTGACACATCATCAAGTTGCTGTGACATTAATAAAGCTATTATGCTGTAATTAACAATGGGCATGAGGGCAGTTCAAAATGGCTACAAATTATATGCATGGTTTTATTCTAGAATGCAACAGAAAAGACCAAGGATGTTCCAACTGCCACCTCCCATAATGTTCACCGTATCAATCCATGCAAACAATGTGATAACAGAAAACAATTATTAATTTTTTTATATGAAAATAAAAGTTAAAAAATGTATGAAGACAGTTATTAACTGAACAAAGGACACAATTTGAAGCATTAAATACAGAAAAGATATGTGAAAAGTTACTGTCCTAAATTGTTGACAATTTCTGAACTTCTTTTTATTGAGTGTAGTAATACAGCTTACTGATCTATAGTGTACATTACATTGGCATAAAAATGGACAACAGTCCTTGCAAATTAACACTTCTTGCCCTTCAATATAATAAAATGAAAATGTAATTTTTTCAATTTGATGAGATATATAAGGAAATATTTCACTCATGAAATGGAAACTTCACTCATGAAATGGAAACTTCATTCATGAAACGGAAACTTTTTTCATTAAGTATTTCATTATATCTGCTTAAAAAAATTAAAAATGTAGATATCCTCTATGTATCCATCATTTGTTATATTCTTATAATGAATTTATTATACAGTATTTTACTGTGTATCAGAATTTATTTTGCACTAGCTGTAAATTACTTATATATGTGTTTATACTGACCATGCTTTACTGTAACTGCAACCAAAAATTATTTTACATGTAATTCATTTTAACACCTTAAAAGAATAAAGGCAAATCAAGAATGACATAACCTGGACAGGCTGTAAACTTAAAAGAATAAAGGCAAATCAAGAATGACATAACCTGGACAGGCTGTAAACTTAAAAGAATAAAGGCAAATCAAGAATGACATAACCTGGACAGGCTGTAAACTTAAAAGAATAAAGGCAAATCAAGAATGACATAACCTGGACAGGCTGTAAACTTTTACAATCTATGGATTCAGGATCAAGAGCCTATTTCTGAAAAACTGATCAAAGTACTTGCAATACTGTCTTGAAATAGAAACTTGAAAATAAGATTTGGACTTGCCAGTAGGGAGCTTGTGAAGGGGTGGGTAGAACTATATTCAAAGGGCTGGGTAGAACTATATTCAAAGGGGTGGGTAGAACTATATTCAAAGAATCAAAGTATTGAGAATACTCATGGCTTGGGGGGATAGGGTCATACAGTACCATATATTCTCGTGTATAAGCCAATACCAACTGCTAACTGCATAGACCCAGATCTGCCATCGCATAATGCGCCGGCAGATCTGGGTCTATGCAGTTTGTAAGGACTAATTAGTATAACAAACAACACAGACCCTGATCTGCCAGCGTATTATGCGATGGAAGATCAGGGTCTATGTTGTTTGCATTTGGACTCGGCTTATACGTGAGTATAGACAGTACATTCAACAGGATCAAAGGGATGAACATAAATCACGAGATAGCGATAATCATATTTCTTTTTCTGATCATAAGCAAATACCTCTTGACAGAGAATTGATTAAATAATTTATAAAACATTCTGATAGAAAATATTGAAGCAATTACCTTTTATGAGCATTTTCTATTGAAATTATTCTGTCTTAAATATTACAAAAAAGCTGTCAAACTGCATCATGGGAAGTACTCACTCTATGATCATTTCATCTTAAAATTAAAATCTGAGCTATGTCCCTTTACACAGCTAAGGTCACTTTTCAAGGCCAAAAGGTTAACAGAGCTGAATACAGAAAAGTACCTATTATTAGAAATACAAACTATTCTTAGTAACAGAGAGCAAACTGCATACCATAGGCTTGCGAGGGATAAATACCTCAGAGCCAAAATATGAGATCCCATACAGCTGTAGTCAGATAGACAGACTGTTTTAAATGCACATATATAGATGTCCATATGTAGACATCTAAGTTACCCTGTTCCAGAGCTCTTGGTATTGTGCCAGGCAAGAAGAGGCAGCTACAAACCAGCAGTTACCAAGGCGACCCTGAGTCACGTCACCAGAGCTTGCTCCTTCCACAAACAGCTTTGGATTGCTGCAGATTTGCTGAATATAGAAACAGAAACAAAACATAACTAAATACAGTGAGATATATAATACAAGTATTAATTTTGTGATTGAAAAAGTATCAGCTTTGCTCTGCTGAATTATGAATTGGTTAGAACAGGAAAGTTTTACTAGAATTTATTTCTAAATGTTGTGGCAAATGTTAGATGTTAGTACAATCTGCATTAAATCAATAAATTAGTTCTACTGAATTAGTGAATAACAACTTTTCTATAATGGAATTATGTGTACAATGCTGTACAGTATTAACATGGTTTACATTTTTTTAAAAAAAACAACCAAACTTGAAATATTAGTAATGGATGCATTTCAATGGGATGCACTCATTATAATTTGTATGGCATGGCCTTGGAAAAGAACAACTTGTGTTGGGAAACCAAACTTAGGAGGGAATGGGCATTCAGAGACCACAAATTCTCTACTCAATGATGTGAAATGCTGGAATCCAAATTTTTCAAGGTTTAATCTATAAAAAGATGCATGATAAATCTGGTTAAAATCCAACATTCTTTATTAGAGTTATGCTGCAGAAACCAAAGTTAGGAGGATAGACAATTAAAGGCTAGAACTCTTTTAAATTACATCATGAAATGTTCAAGAGCATATTTATTAAATTAATTTCTCTAATAATATTTAACTGATCACATTAACATTAGGAAATAAGCTCTGCTACCTCTGAATCCAGCCCTCCATGAAATATGAAAAATGTCTTTCCATCTATGTATCATATAAATGAAGGGAAGTAACTCTTACAGATTAACTCCCCTTGTCCCCACTAGGTTGCTACTGGTAGCCAGGATGTTTACCTGTTTAGGCTTGAGTGAAACTTATATCAGGATACTCGCCTTTGATAGTAATGCGATCAGGTAAGTAATATCAGAGAAATATAATTTACTAAAAATTTACTTTCTCCACCAAATACATTACCAATCACTTTAACATTAGAAAAATAGGTAAGAGGAGGAAAGAAATTTTGTTTAGTAAATTATGTTTCTCAGAAAATACAAATTTGATTACATTAACATTAGGAAATTACTCTCTGCGACCTCCAAATCCAGCCATCCCTGAAGACGAAAAAGCATCTTTACATCTTTATATCATATAGATGAAGGGAACTAACTCTTACAGATTAACTCCCCTTGCTCCCACTAATGGAAATCCATCTCCTGGATGTTTACCACTTTACGTTTGAGCAAAACACATAACCTGATGCTTGTACTTAAAGGATTAACTTCTCCTAATGTGAAGCACAACCGAAGACTATGCTTTACATTCAAAAGTTTCCCAGGCGAATCCAGTGAAATTTGCAAGGTCATGCACGGGACTGAGGTTCTGCTGTCATGAACAGGGCATGGTAACTATCTACGTAGCTAGCAGTGACCCAACAAGATTCAGTGCTCTCATTTGCGAGGCCACATCACGCAAATAAAAGCTGGAGAACGTAGACTGCCAGGCTCAGGAAATCACCTGTATTTCATGAGCCAAAATCTTCAGGAGTCGTACCCGAGTCCATGAGAGTTCAGAGTACCAGCACTTGTGGTCTTGCTATCCCACCTTAACTGGTAGAAGAGCCTTTGATGGTCACTGCAGACATTCTCCATGTGCCTTAAATAGCATCCGAGTGTGCGTGGGAGGTCCTGCAGCTTAACATCTCTCGATGGGTCGATTGAGGAGAGAGGACAAATAGCTATATTTTGATTGCCTATAGATGGTAGCCTATTTTCAGATTAAAAACCATGTTGCCTCCTTAGCACAACTAAGCCATTGAAATGGAACTGCTTGTAGTTTGGATTCATGGACAATGCATGTAGCTCACTCACCCTGCAAGCTGAAGCTTGTGCTATCAGGAAGCAAGTTTTGTATGATAACAGCTTGAGCGAGGCTGAAGACGGACTCAAATATGGACAAGTTGAGCCATGTCAACACCCAGGAGAGGTTCCATTTCAGGAACAAAGTGAGCAACTGGGTCCAAGATATGTTGAAATTGAACAAGTCAGAAAGATCCTTGTTGTGGATAATATTGTCTCTTCCATGATGCCTGCATGTGTATGAAATCATAGAAAGATATCCCTTGATTGTGATAGGGGCTAGCTTTTTGTCCTCAAAAAAGAGGAAAAGAAGTTAGCTAATTGGGGGATAAAGAATGAGAGTGGTCTGACGTTGTAAACATGACACCAGTTGGTGAAAATGTGCCACTTCCCCCCATATGCCTTCAAAGTGGAGGGCCATCTAGCTGTCAAGATCGTCTCCCAGGACTGAAGTGAAGAACTCCTTTTTTCACAGGGCCTCCCTGACAAGAGGAGTTTCTCTGGACAAGGATGGAATACTGATGACCTCTGCTGCTTGAATAGCATGGGGATTGCTACAAATTTCCAGGGTACATCTGTCACTAGATCAAACATATCGTTGACTCAGGACCTGCCCCATTAGAGGGGTAATCAGAATAATTCTGCAAACCCTGCCCCTCATTTTCTGGATTGGTTTTGGTATCATAACTGCTGGAAGGAAGGCATTAGCCCATATCATCTCCCAACTGATTGAAAGGGCATCAGCCCATGCCTCTGGATCTTGGAATGGAGAGATGAAGGTGGGCAGTTTGTTGTTTTACCTCGTCGTGAGTAGGTCTAACATTGGTTAGCCCCATAGGACCCAAACTCGATGAAATACTGACATATGGAGAGACCACTCCATATGAAGCAGTTGGCTTCTCCTCGATAATAAATTGGTTAGGACACTGAACCTGCCTGGGATGTGTCAGACTTGTATGCGTATATGATACTTGGCACACCAACAGAGTTTCGCAAAGCTCCAGTGATTTCATCCCACCTTGTTTGAAGAGGCAGTACACTACAAACACCACAACCAAATTGTCTGACATTATCATAACTGCCTCCAACCAAATGTAGGAGGCATGGAGAATGGCCTTCACTTCCAGGAGACTGATGTAAAGAGCCTTCTCTTGCACTATACACTTGCAACTGACTGTCAGGGGGCTTGCAAGGAGTGCTGAAGTGGCAATTCCTGTGCCACCTGCTTTCTCACATCAATTTGACCCCCAAACACAAGGAAGGAACTGAATGGGAGAGAGCACAGGGTCACTACATGGTGGGGTTTAAGAGCAGAAAATCACAAGAGAGTCTCTTCTGATAAGGTCAAGGTTGCAAGAAACCATTAGTGCATTTGCCATCATGTGGTGAGCCACTCTGTTGACACATCCGAGTGGTAAGCATCTATATGTGACTTATGCCAGTGGGGTGAGAAAAGTTGCTGGTAACTGACTCACCAAAAAGAAGGCCCAACGAATTGTGAATCTTATCCAAGAGATGCCTGATAATTTTGGCAATGTCTTCTGACTGCAGCAAAATCCTGAAGGACGGATGTTCATCATCTTCATCAACATCCACTGAGGCCTTGACCTTACATGTGACATTGACTGCTGGAGGAGGGCATTCAGACAGAGGAAATATTCTGTACATCTCTTTGACTGCTAACTTAAAACTGAACTCCACCCTTGCCATTATTGGATTTGAATGTTCAGGTAAGTCCATGTTGTCCCCGTAGCTGACAAGGGGTTATCTTCCACCTGTATGCTCTGCATCCTGAATATAATATTTCATATGGTCATAATGACACTGTGTCATTATGTCACTTAATACTGGCCCTACTGCCGGATATGCCAGTAGAGCTGGCAGTGTCAGGTCCAGCACAGAGCATGGTCCAGCTGGGGGATGTTGGTCTGGGGCAGTCGATCTGTCTCGGCTGGCAAGCTGGACATGCAGCACCAAATGTGATACTGGTGTGCCATGTGTCTGCATCATGGATATCGTCAGTCCAGCTGGCCAGTGCGGTCTGCTGTGTGCAGCCCATAGTCGCTGTTGAAACTGTCAAGTGATGTGCGGTTCACCAGTTTGAAAAGATTGAGTCACACCCACCAAAACTGTACAATGATTGGCAAAATGGCTGGACATTTGGTCAGCAGCCAGGACGGGCCAACAAAGTCAGCCAGTTTCAATGGCACTAAGTCCACTGATGGGTACGGGTGGGGACTTAAGCCCAGTGGGCTGCCAAAATGGGTTAATAGTCCCCGTTTCTTCCAAATCACTCACTGACAACCCTGAAGACAAAGCTTGTTGTATTATGCATGTCATCTATTGGTCCAATAAAGTTTGTGTGGAATCACTTGCTGTAGCTTTGACGGGGTCTGAAGTAATCAACGCTGTAGGTGCCATTCTAGGTATCTTTGCTAGGAGTGGGGGCGGCAACTCAACGTCCTCCAGATTCCAAATGTAGGTGGATACTTACCACTTCATGTTGGGATGATTTCAAACATGCCCTTTTCTCTGGGCTCTCCAACAGCCTTTTCAAGACACTGGACCATACACCTTCTGTCCACAAAAAACACACTGCATGGGTGTGACGATATACATTTCATGCAGGCAAGGCACATTTCGTGATTACCCTCAGCAACTTTAAAGTGCTTGCATTTCTTGCACTTGCTTGACATCTCTGAAATAACAGAGAAAAAACAAGTGCATACAACAAATAAAAAACTATTAAATTATGTGAACTAACATTACTGAGATGACCTATACGAAATGCATAATAAACTGCAGTTTAAGAGAACAATACAAATACACTAGTGAAAACTACATGTGAGTGTTACCGACTGATATCACATGGAAAATAACCGGTAATAAATATGAATAAATATGAACAAATTCACAGAAAAAGCACTAATTTTGTATATGGCAGGTATACCAACCTTTTGACTTACCAATGAAAAGAAATGTTGATAAATTGCAATGGATTCTCTGAGGTAATTTGAGCAAAAGTTTAAGCTGGTAAACATCCAGGATATGGGTGGCCACCTAGTGAGGGCAAGGGGAATTAATCTGGAAGATTTACTTCCCTTCATCTATATGATATACATGTATAGACAGAAAGACATTTCTTGTCTTTCAGGGAGGGCTTGATTCAGAGGTAGCCGAGGTTATTTGTTATGTTAACATGATTGGGTAGTGCATTTGCCTGAGAAATCAAACAAATTCAAGGTTTTATCAGGGTGCATGCTAAATTTGTTTAAATTGAAGAATCCTTGGTAATGTTATGCTGCAGAAACCAAAGTTGGAAAATCAGGGGTCAGTACTCCTCTAAAGGATTTTGTAGAATACTGGAAATCAAAGTCAGTCAAGGTTTCATCAATATAAAGCTGCAGGCAAATTTTGATTGAAATCCAGCAATCACTGGTAAAGTTATGCTGCAGGAACCAAAGTCAGGAGGATATACAATCAGGGTCATTACTCCTGTAAATAATCAGGATCCATGCGGGACTCAAATTTTTGATAAAGAGACTTCCCTCCTCTGCCAGAAAAGAATGATGTGATGGGAAAATAGGGAAATGTGAGTGCAGTGTGGTCAAAATTATAATATTATGACTGTTTTTGCAAAATGCATTAACCCTGAAAATAGGTTATTATTGAAAATGGGTGGTAGGAATTGAGCCTCAAGTCAGCTCTTATTATTTAACATTGTGAAATATAAAGTGAACTGGTTTACCTTTACTAGAAATTAGCCTATACCCCTCCACTGTGTAATAATATGCTCTAGATTAGGCTACAAATGTATGGAATTTCAGTCACTTCCTTGAGCTTCAATTGTGTACTGTTACGACCAGAATCCCATAAATTGAAACATAATTCAAGACATAAATAATCAGGAGGACAAACAATCAGGGACCATAACTCCTCTAAATGATTACTTACATGCAATCTGGGACCATACCTCCTCTAAATGATGACTTACATGCAATCTGGGACCATAACTACTCTTAATAATGACTTACATACAATCTGGGACCATACCTCCTCTAAATGATGACTTACAAGCAATCAGGGACCATACCTCCTCTAAATGAAGACTTACATGCAATCTGGGACCATACCTCCTCCAAATGAAGACTTACATGCAAACTGGGACCATACCTCCTCTAAATGATGACTTACATGCAATCTGGGACCATAACTCCTCTAAATGATGACTTACATGCAATCAGGGACCATACCTCCTCTAAATGATGACTTACATGTGATCTGGGACCATAACTCCTCTAAATGATCACTTACAAACAATCTGGGACCATACCTCCTCTAAATTATGACTTACATGCAATCTGGGACCAAAACTCCTCTAAATTATGACCTGCATGCAATCTGGGACCATACCTCCTCTAAATTATGACTTACAGCAATCTGGGACCATAACTACTCTTAATAATGACTTATATACAATCTGGGACCATACCTCCTCTAAATGATGACTAAAATGCAATCACAGACCATACCTCCTCTAAATGATGACTTACAAGCAATCACAGACCATACCTCCTCTAAATGATGACTTACATGCAATCTGGGACCATACCTACTCTAAATGATGACTTACAAGCAATCACAGACCATACCTCCTCTAAATGATGACTTACATGCAATCTGGGACCATACCTCCTCTAAATGATGATTTACAAGCAATCAGGGACCATACCTCTAAATGATGACTTACAAGCAATCAGGGACCATACCTCCTCTAAATGATGACTTACAAGCAATCAGGGACCATACCTCCTCTAAATGAAGACTTACATGCAATCTGGGACCATACCTCCTCTAAATGATGACTTACATGCAATCTGGGACCATGCCATAAACAATGCAAATTCCTGTTAATAGCCATCTACACTGATCCTGAAATGGGAAATTTTATCAAATCTGCATTTCATTTGCTTTTTTTTTTTTTTTTGCATTTCATTTGCATTACATTCACATATGCATTTCATTTATTAACTCATCATTTATTGTTTATGGTCCAGACTTGCATTCAGATTTGGCATTCATCATTTCCATCCATCATTTGCTTTCATTTCACTTCTTTGGAACGAAATGGAAATGCATTTACTAAAGTCAGGTTTGGCATTTTCAAGAGTATTAAACGGAACAACTATAGCGTTCATATCTTGTCTTACTAAAAGTGTGCTTGAATCAAATCTATTCATGAAATGTATTTGTATTTTCATTCCAGTTTTCTTTTTCATTCAATTTCATGCATTCTGCATTTGAGCTGTCTGTTTGCTTCAAAATGCATTCATCATTTCTTTTGCGCTCATTCTGCATTTCATTCTCATTTCACTGGGTAAAATTACCCATTTCAGGGTCTGTAACAGTTGAAATTTGGAATGATAGTAAAAAGAGGTGGAAACTTCCCAACCATCTGTATAGTAGATGTCATCTAGGTTAATTTTTTTAAAAATTGTTTACACTCATCATTTAACTAAATGTGTCCTGAAGCATCATTCCTGGTGTAAAAACAAAATATATAATGCAAACTATACAATCTGGCCATGATCGGGACCCAAACTTTAGTCAGTGTTATCTCCTAAATGAGTGATCGTGCGAATCACCACTAAACTGAACAAATCCCCTCTTAAAAATAAGTAAACATGGAAACATCATGCAGAGTCGATATTCTGCAAGCATAACAAAAACCATAACATTCATGAAAAGTTAACAAAGCTCAATTTGATTGTGTAAGCTCTTGACTTTTCGAACTGCTAAAATCAAGCACCTAATAAGTGACCTATCCACAGAGCAATGAGATACAGTGAAACCCCGCAATAACATGATAATTGGGGTCCATAAAATTTTATCGCGGAAAAAGCGGGGTAAATTTATTGCAGGGTTTTACTGTATTTTACATTATTTGGAGAACAACATATACACATCTAATGTATTGCATGAATAGGGTATCAACACCATTTACTATCTGATATCGAGCCGTCTTTGCTTTCCCACATGACAACCCTTTGATTGAGCCGAGAGTTTGATACTTGTTCAGTGCCAAGTAACAGAGAGTGGTTATTTGAACTCCCTGTCATCTTGCCGCACAATTGACATGTATTCAGTTGCATCCTTTAATAGATTTCACAGACTTAATGATCAAAGTGTTACTTACAGAGCCCAAGCTCATTCTCTACATAAGCACCCACATATGACAATCTTTGATCAACCACCACATTGTCTGTTGCTGTATGCAGTTAAAGAAGAAACATAAGTCAGCTATTGTTTGCGCAATGATTGTATACAGGATGAATTGAAGTCCAGTGCAGTTGTTGGTGGCTTACGTTTTTTTATGTTTATTAAATCGTGAGAATCTTTAATCAACCACCACATTGTCTGATGCTCGGTTGTGTATGCAGTTAAAGAAGAAACACATGTCGGCTATTGTTTGAGCAATGATTCTATACAGAATGAATTGAAAACAAACACAAAAAAGACTTACTGGCTTTACTCATGGATCAGTAATAAGTAACATTTCCGATAATGTTTATTTTGGCATAACACTTCAAGAAATTGGTGAAATTGTTTAATTTCAAAAGCCACGCCACGATCGAATTCATATGTGATCTCTTCCCCAAAATGATAATAAACTTTTTATACACTATTTCTTGTACTTACAAAAATGATATTTTTTCCGTGTACAAGAAAAATACATGTATAAAAAATTTCAGGAACCACGCCACGAACATATTATACTCGAATTCATGCGGGATCTCTTCCCCAAAATGATAATATACACATTTTCTACACTATTTCTCGTACTTTGAAGAAAAAAAATTTCATGTGCGAATGAATATAGGAAATTCTGGGAGCCATGCAACGATCGCGTTATATCTGAATTTGCGTTATCACGGGGCACGTTATTGCGGGGTTTAACTGTACTTTCATTATACTGTTATCAAAAGCATTTTAACAACTGCACTTGGCAAGGCTATACTATGGCAGACATGCAGTATTTGGTGTTAATGTTTCTGCTGTTACATGAAGTTCTAAAGCATATAACATAGCGCCATTATCATAACACACGATCACTGCCACTGTGTGAAGATACACTGTAAGTTGTATCTATATTCATTAAAAGTTATTTATCACACACATATTTCTTAATACATACTATCTGGGGTCTATTCATAGATAATGTGGTTTCACTTTTTTCCACATGATACCAATATTCATGAATTCTGTGATTGCTTCGAACCATGAATTTAAAGACCCCACAAAAAACAGCCACATGACACAGATAGACCCCAGAACATTTTCTCACTGATACATTCCTAGCGATCTAACAAATATTAGCTATTTGATGATTCAACTTCCTTACTGTAATAAAATAATTTTTTTACATGTGTTTGTATTCATTTAGCTTTTAAAAGAAGAAAATAATTATCGAGCATTTTATTTTGTTTCCATACACATGTATGTATACAGTATCTGGTAGCTGCTGATTCCACTAATACAGCCTTAAATAGATATGTGAGATGAATAAGGAAAAAGAGAATAAAGAAAAAGGCCTAAGTATTTAACTAGTGTTATTATTAAAAAATTAATGAAAGGATAATGAAGTGATCTAAGAAGTGATATAAGAAAATTAGATTTAATGCTCATTTACACTGATCCTTCATTCAAGTGAAAGTGCTGCTGAAAATACTTATAATGAAACAAATTACATTTACTTTATTATCTGCAATTCTCTGTGATTTAAGATTTATCCACAGTTGTAGATCATCTGAATGAATAATATATATAAAACAGATACAAATGCAAGCATTTATACTTCTAATTATGGGTAAAAAACTTTCCTTTAAAAATTTAAATCCTACTGAAAGCACATCTCATTTTATCCATGCAGTTTTTATCCAACAACAAGACTGGAAAATACTAAAATTATTGCTTGAAGCACAATTACTAATTAAATACAGTGTATATATTACACTAAATACAGCTCTGTACTACGGCTCACACATCACTGATTTTCAGACAAAAACACCAAATAAACATTGTGTCTTCAACTTTTTCAACATAAATAATCATGAAATTGCAGAATTACATGAATCCAGCTTTACCAAAGCCACTGATAATTAGGTCCAATCTCTCAGACATTTTCTCATAATCACATCTAACTGGAATAAAACCGTGATCATCGGAATGGACTGATGGTACAACTTTATGGATGTTGAGCACTCGGACAAAAACGTGGTGTAAAGAATTTATAATGTCAGGTGTTTGATTTGTCTCATAGTGACTGATTAAATAGAATACACAGAGGTTTAATAAATGAAAGTGACACTTTACTGAGTAAATGGCAATTGATCTTATCTGTAATTCAAGTTTTGTTCAAAGTGAGGGTGTTTAAAGCCTCTTCCATTTTGTATTTAAATGACTACGTTCTTTGTTTCTTATCCAACCATAAAAACCACATTTGTCTCATCTACTATGGATTTTGATTCTGACAAGCATGTACCCACTATCTTCTGAAATTAGGGGTCTAAATTAGACAACTTTGTATCAAGATCAAAAGAGAGGGAGTTCAGTAGTGAGCAGGAAAAAGTGAATTCATGATGACTTACGTTAAATTTATTAATAAAGGATTTTTTAGTGGTGGGTTAAAGAGTGCAAAAAAAATGGTAGGTGGGTGGGAAGGATGCAAAAGTGCTTACAAAGAGCTCTCTTTTGATACTGATCCACAGAAACAATTTTGACATTTGCCTCTCAGAATCAGAGAAAACCAGCTATGTTTCTTAGGTCTTTTTTAAACAAACAAGGAACCAGTTATAGATGACTTTTGAGTTTGTACTACAAAGAGTAAAAGTTTTCAGAGTTACTCATAAAATTTCTTTTACCAATTTCCTATGATTTCTAATCTGGTTCCAAAACCATTAAACAAATATCTAGACAAATCTCATGCATTATTTTCTCTAACTGCTCTTATTTCATGCAATTTCCCCTTCTACAAGCATCTACTAACAGACTGTTATACCATGGTTTGGTGTTGAATAGCACAGCAACACAAGCAGTTTATTTAGTGCCAAGGCAATTGTAGTAATGTGCTTGCCCAAGGACACACCACAGTGTCTGACTCAGGCTGATCAAATGGCATAATTTTAACCCACACCCCTTCAGCCTCCATTACTTGCCTATTATGACATGCAGGAGGGCATACCGGGTCTTTTTTACACCCCAGAGCCCGCAGGGGTTCATACCATGGTCTATTCTACATCCCAGAGCCCACAGGGGTTTCATACCATGGTCTATTCACTGGGCAGATAAATACTACCTGAGAAAGAATAATATGCTTGCCATTTTATTGACACAGACATAAATACTTTGACAACCTTGTTAACATCAGAACCATTCTCCTGAATATTAGTTCCATCGAAATCTGATTTAAGATAATTCAATTTTCTGGAACCAGTTTGTACACCAAGTCAAAAAAAATTCTATCTGAAGCATGTTTTTATCTTTTCTGTCAATGGTACACAAATTTATGGGAATACAAACTTGGTGCTACTAATAGAAAGTTACCAAAATCTTGGAAAACTGATGTGATTGTTATATCACAAAATAATCCCAGAAATATATCAGTCCTTGGATTGTGAGAATTCTGTAATTTCATTCCTAAGGAATCCAATAATTATAATGTATATGTAATATATATAGTTCCTCACATATTTACTAAGTCATGTAATACAATGTCTTGTGTTCCCGTTGAAGTACTTTTAACATTACATTTTTTGGTGAAGGGGTAGGGGTGGTGTTACAATTGTTATACCCCTATTGGTGAAGGGGTAGGGGTGGTGTTACAATTGTTATACTCCTATTGGTGAAGGGGTAGGGGTGTTGTTACATTTGTTATACTCCTATTGGTGAAGGGGTAGGGGTGGTGTTACGATTGTTATACTCCTATTGGTGAAGGGGTAGGGGTGTTGTTACATTTGTTATACCCCTATCACTACTCTCATCTACAGGAATCTGGCTGGTTTGTAAATTTCAAAAGAATTTTAAAATTTCTGTAACATCTGAAACCTTTAGAAAATCAACAAACCTTTGGCCGCTTCCATACAACCGCTGCTAGTTTTCCTGAAGTGTAGAAAAGAGACCTGTCCTCAGGTGGGAACTCTGTATCATAGAACAAGCGATTCTGTCGTTTGCATTCTTTCTTCAATTTCTCATACACCTGACCCTTGTAGGGTGTTATGGTGGATCCAAACAGGGGCATTTTGCTGAATCAGCACTTTTTGCAGTGTGACAATTCCTCTGATGCTTGAAATTCTCTGAAAAATTAAAATGTACATAAAATACTAAGTATTTCATTTGGTCAAATGCAACTTGAAACTTTCTTCATATAATATGTACACTGACCAGGATTATGTAACAGATGAAAAGAACTTATGTAGGCCATTTGTTAAAAATATTTAAAAAATCACAATGCTAGTACAGAAGGGTTTTGAGGGCTTGAGGGTACAAGAGGGTGAAAAGTCCTAGCTGCAACAATAAAACCCTGACTTGAAAGACCAATGCTATGGAAGACCACCTGTCTTGAGAGATGGGTTCTTCATGCACCAACCAATTAGTCATATAGTGTGATGACCTTTTTTTAGAGAAATCCACTTGTCCTGAGGTACAACTTTTTGTTGGCAGAAGAAGTTGTCTCTCAAGACTGGTTTCACTGTATGTATCTGAAGAACCAGTGATGTACAGATGCAGACAAGCTCTTGTGTGAAATGGCACAAAAGATCAAATGTGGGACCTTTGCTTTAATACAGTGGATTTCTTCACTGCCACGAGAATGTTATAGAATCAACTACTCTAGTACTTTAGACATACATAACCTTGAATTAGTTTTTCATGTCACATCCAATACAGTCGTCCCTCACTATATGGTGCCTTATTACAGTGTGGTCCCTCATATAATGCAAATATAGCTATGTGTCCCATTGTTTGGATGACTGCTGGACCGCAGTACAGAGTGATCCCTCATATAATGCAAATATGGCTATGTGTCCCATTGTTTGGATGACTGCTGGACTTTATTATTTAGTGATCCCTCATATAATGCAAATATGGCTATGTGTCCCATTGTTTGGATGACTGCTGGACCGCAGTATAGAGTGATCCCTCATATAATGCAAATATGGCTATGTGTCCCATTGTTTGGATGACTGCTGGACCTCAGTATAGAGTGATCCCTCATATAATGCAAATATGGCTATGTGTCCCATTGTTTGGATGACTGCTGGACCTCAGTATAGAGTGATCCCTCATATAATGCAAATATGACTATGTGTCCCATTGTTTGGATGACTGCTGGACCTCAGAATAGAGTGATCCCTCATATAATGCAAATATGGCTATGTGTCCCATTGTTTGGATGACTGCTGGACCACAGTATAGAGTGGTCCCTCATATCATGCAAATATAGCTATGTGTCCCATTGTTAGGATGACTGCTGGACCTCAGTATAGAGTGGTCCCTCATATAATGCAAATATAGCTATGTGTCCCATTGTTTGGATGACTGCTGGACCGCAGTATAGAGTGATCCCTCATATAATGCAAATATGGCTGTGTCCCATTGTTTGGATGACTGCTGGACCTCAGTATAGAGTGATCCCTCATATAATGCAAATATGGCTATGTGTCCCATTGTTAGGATGACTGCTGGACCTCAGTATAGAGTGATCCCTCATATCATGTGAATATGGCCATGTATCCCATTGTTAGGATGACTGTAGGACATCAGCATAGAGTGATCCCTCATATCATGTGAATATGGCCATGTATCCCATTGTTAGGATGATTGTAGGACATCAGTATAGAGTGATCCCTCATATCATGTGAATATGGACATGTATCCTATTGTTTGGGTGACTAGTTTTGATACAGAACCTACCTCAGTATAAGGTGACCAGAGCTTTTTAAAGGGTTTTAACATTGAAAGTCTATGACCTTCAGTCTCCAGAAAATCGTGATCACAGCTCTCTATAGGGTTGTAACAATCGTAGTCTATGAACCTCAGTCTCCAGAAAATGGGCATCCTGATAGGGAAACTGGGACTCCAGGTGAGGATAGAGGGAATCCAATAGTGGACATAAAAGCATTACATTCAAGTAAAGTCAATAAAACTTTGCTAAAGTAAATGTTATTGAGTACAATTATTTCTATCATTTTATCTCATTGAAATTTTCACTTTGTTTTCACTTTGTTTATATAAAACTTCTTTATTCTTTTGATGTAATTATCTTTCCAGCAAACAAGGAAATTGTTCCTTAAAAACTGTTAGAGACATCCACATAATTCAGTTTCAGAAAAATGAGGATCCATGGCTAGTGATTGAGGATCCACATGTTGTTTGTGGGTCAATCATTTGAAGATCCAGCGTGTGCTGGAAGTGCTTACAGAATGCACTGAGGGTCCAATACTAGCATCTGAAAATCCAGGATGAGCTGGAAGTGCTTACAGAGAGCATTGTGGATCCAAGACTAGCATCTGAAAATCCAGGATGTGCTGGAAGTGCTTACAGAGTACACTGAGGGTCCAATACTAGCATCTGAAAATCCAGGATGTGCTGGAAGTGCTTACAGAGTACACTGAGGGTCCAAGACTAGCATTTCAATATCCAGGGTGTGCTGGAAATGCTTACAGAGAACACTGAGGCAACCTCACTTATAACACAGTACAACTTATATGGCTTCTAAGAACAGCATTATAGTTCGGGAACATTGCACAATGAAGTCTCATTAAAGCCCAAAAGAAAAATAGATTTGTTTTCAGTTTCCCAACCAATCGTGTTTTTCCCTTTTCACCCTCTAAATTTTTCCAACCATAAAATAAAATAAAAGAATTCCGGATTTTCTGAATGTTGTGACCAGTCCGGATTTCATTTAGTTCATAGGTAACAGTATTAGACATCATGCTCATAAGGGCACTTAATATTCTCCCAGTATTTTAAAACATCCATCATGATTCAATTATGGCTACCTTTACTCACTGTTCACTAAACATGGCCAGTTAAAAATTTGAGCTATATATAAAACAAAAATGCACATTATTCAAGTAATTATATAGAGAGTGCATACAACTATCCTATAACATTGTACTGTTGGACAATACCAATGAGGTCTTTTCTCAAAGGAATAAAATTAGGTCATGCAACCTTCATTCACTTTTTGGTAAATGGAAGAAGAAAAAATGAGTTTAACAAAATATCACTTACCGACCAACCCAATTTCTTTTTAGCATAAAACCAGAAACACACATTAATAAATTTTTAAGCCTAATCTAGATTATATTTATCCAAACATCTTGAAATCTGAATGACAGATGTAGTGTTTCCACTAGCCACTTTTAGCATGGTGCAGCACCATGACCTTTTGATTGGGCTTCATGTCCCTTTTTAGACTTTTTCCTGCTTACTGTGTCTATTCAGAGGTTCTTCCCCATTGCCATGCTGCTCTGTTCTCTACTTTCAGTACCCTTTTTCTGTCCCTCTCTGTCGCAAGAGTAACAAACAAAAACAAAAACAATAAGAATTGGCAAGAAAAAGTGCTCCCTTGACCAAGGCATACATGTTTAACATCTGAGAAGATAATAAAGGATGCCAACTTCACACTTTAGCAATCAAAATTACGTATAACTTAAAAAATGAAGACTTGCATCATTACCTTGGCTTTTAATTATAAAAAAAATATCTGATACAAAAGAATAAAGACTAGTAAGCAGATGGAGTTACTCTGACTAGGCTGAATACATGTATCTATTTTTTTTAAAAAGTAAAAAAATAAGGAAGTGTTTCCAGCACAAGTGGATAACATAGCATTTTATACAATTTTGAACTTCAATTGAACTTGAAAATTTGTTTTAAAAAAATATTAAAAAAAAAATATAAAAAAAAACAAGAACAAAAATAAACCTCTTCTGTCATTTGTAACTAGTATAAGGAAATATCCACTATCAATATCCATATTTTTTCCTTCATTAGCTATTGAATTCTATAACTTTCCCAGAGTTATCTGCACTACTAGTGACATTTTTCTGACAGAATATATGTGGATAACAATGTTCCTTCTTTCGGATCATGGTATTTTTGGGGTTTTAAATTTTTTTTGACTGGAATCTCAATTTTCAAAGGTTAATGAGGCAAAACCTATTAATAAAAGGTGCCATAAAAATAAGACTCCATAATCTGAAAGGAATTACAGATTATTATTTTAGCTGATTTAGTTATCATGTATAAACATACATGCTACAGCTTGAGTTGGAAAAATAATGATATCGCTTGCATGCAGTTTATTCCAACTTGTTCCGAGAGCTGGATCGGAGTGTAAAATAGTTTTCCAGTGTTGTTATAGCTGTAATTCTTGTGCAATAGCTTTTAAATGTCATCACAGTTGTAATTCTTGTGCAATAGCTTTTCAATGTCATCACAGTTGTAATTCTTGTGCAATAGCTTTTCAGTGTCATCACAGTTGTAATTCTTGTGCAATAGCTTTTCAATGTCATCACAGTTGTAATTCTTGTGCAATAGCTTTTCAGTGTCATCACAGTTGTAATTCTTGTGCAATAGCTTTTCAGTGTCATCACAGTTGTAATTCTTGTGCAATAGCTTTTTAGTGTCATCACAGTTGTAATTCTTGTGCAATAGCTTTTCAGTGTCATCACAGTTGTAATTCTTGTGCAATAGCTTTTCAGTGTCATCACAGTTGTAATTCTTGTGCAATAGCTTTTCAGTGTCATCACAGTTGTAATTCTTGTGCAATAGCTTTTCAGTGTCATCACAGTTGTAATTCTTGTACAATAGCTTTTCAATGTCATCACAGTTGTAATTCTTGTGCAATAACTTTTCAGTGTCATCACAGTTGTAATTCTTGTGAGATAGCTGTCCAGTGTCATCACAGTTGTAATTCTTGTGCAATAGCTTTTCAGTGTCATCACAGTTGTAATTCTTGTGCAATAGCTTTTCAGTGTCATCACAGTTGTAATTCTTGTGCAATAGCTTTTTAGTGTCATCACAGTTGTAATTCTTGTGCAATAGCTTTTCAGTGTCATCACAGTTGTAATTCTTGTGCAATAGCTTTTCAGTGTCATCACAGTTGTAATTCTTGTGCAATAGCTTTTCAGTGTCATCACAGTTGTAATTCTTGTGCAATAGCTTTTCAATGTCATCACAGTTGTAATTCTTGTGCGATAGCTTTTCAGTGTCATCACAGTTGTAATTCTTGTGAGATAGCTGTCCAGTATCATCACAGTTGTAATTCTTGTGCAATAGCTTTTCAGTGTCATCACAGTTGTAATTCTTGTGCAATAGCTTTTCAGTGTCATCACAGTTGTAATTCTTGTGCAATAGCTTTTCAGTGTCATCACAGTTGTAATTCTTGTGCAATAGCTTTTCAGTGTCATCACAGTTGTAATTCTTGTGCAATAGCTTTTCAATGTCATCACAGTTGTAATTCTTGTGCGATAGCTTTTCAGTGTCATCACAGTTGTAATTCTTGTGAGATAGCTGTCCAGTGTCATCACAGTTGTAATTCTTGTGCAATAGCTTTTCAGTGTCATCACAGTTGTAATTCTTGTGCAATAGCTTTTCAGTGTCATCACAGTTGTAATTCTTGTGCAATAGCTTTTCAGTGTCATCACAGTTGTAATTCTTGTGCAATAGCTTTTCAGTGTCATCACAGTTGTAATTCTTGTGCAATAGCTTTTCAGTGTCATCACAGTTGTAATTCTTGTGCAATAGCTTTTCAGTGTCATCACAGTTGTAATTCTTGTGCAATAGCTTTTCAGTGTCATCACAGTTGTAATTCTTGTGCAATAGCTTTTCAGTGTCATCACAGTTGTAATTCTTGTGCAATAGCTTTTCAGTGTCATCACAGTTGTAATTCTTGTGCAATAGCTTTTCAGTGTCATCACAGTTGTAATTCTTGTGCAATAGCTTTTTAGTGTCATCACAGTTGTAATTCTTGTGCAATAGCTTTTCAGTGTCATCACAGTTGTAATTCTTGTGCAATAGCTTTTCAGTGTCATCACAGTTGTAATTCTTGTGCAATAGCTTTTCAATGTCATCACAGTTGTAATTCTTGTGCGATAGCTTTTCAGTGTCATCACAGTTGTAATTCTTGTGAGATAGCTGTCCAGTATCATCACAGTTGTAATTCTTGTGCAATAGCTTTTCAGTGTCATCACAGTTGTAATTCTTGTGCAATAGCTTTTCAGTGTCATCACAGTTGTAATTCTTGTGCAATAGCTTTTCAGTGTCATCACAGTTGTAATTCTTGTGCAATAGCTTTTCAGTGTCATCACAGTTGTAATTCTTGTGCAATAGCTTTTCAATGTCATCACAGTTGTAATTCTTGTGCGATAGCTTTTCAGTGTCATCACAGTTGTAATTCTTGTGAGATAGCTGTCCAGTGTCATCACAGTTGTAATTCTTGTGCAATAGCTTTTCAGTGTCATCACAGTTGTAATTCTTGTGCAATAGCTTTTCAGTGTCATCACAGTTGTAATTCTTGTGCAATAGCTTTTCAGTGTCATCACAGTTGTAATTCTTGTGCAATAGCTTTTCAGTGTCATCACAGTTGTAATTCTTGTGCAATAGCTTTTCAGTGTCATCACAGTTGTAATTCTTGTGCAATAGCTTTTCAGTGTCATCACAGTTGTAATTCTTGTGCAATAGCTTTTCAATGTCATCACAGTTGTAATTCTTGTGAGATAGCTGTCCAGTGTTGTCACAGCTGTAATTCTTGTGAAATAGTTTTCCAGTGTTGTCACAGCTGTAATTCTTGTGAAATATCTCTCGAATTTTCCCACAGCATTGTCACAGCTGTAATTTTTGTGAAATATCTCTCCAATGTTGTCACAGCTGTATTTTTAATAATAGCTCTTCAGTGTTGTCACAGCTGTAATTCTTGTGAAATATCTTTCCAATGTTGTCACAGCTGTATTTTAAAAAATAGCTCTTCAGTGTTGTCACAGCTGTAATTCTTGTGAAACAGTTTTTGCGGCTGTAATTCTTGTGAAATAGCTTTGCGGTGTTGTCACAACTGCAATTCTTTTTGAAATAGCTTTGCACTACTGCCACAGCTGCAATTCTTGTGAAACATTGTCACAGTTGTAATTCTTGTGAAATAGCTTTGCAGTAATTCTTGTGAAATAGCTTTGCGGTGTTGTCACAGCTGTAATTCTTGTGAAAACTAAATCTGTATAAAATAAATAATCAAAATAATTGATATCACTATGACATTTTGAATTGCCAATGAAGCAACAAATCACACAAGTCCCTTATTCCCATACTTCTTTATCATTTACAGATGTCTTGGGTTGATGACTAAATTACAATTTATAATCAGGTCATTAAAGGTTTACCATCCATGTCAGTAGAAAAATATGCATACTTGCCCAGGCTCATCCAATACCCTGGGAGACCAAATTCATCTGTAGACCAAATTACTTTTCAGCCACTTCGTATTATTTTTGTTATATTTCTGGCAAGACCAGTAAATATTTAAAAAATAATCATAATTACAAGTAGTACTGAACAACTTGTTGGTCTATCATCAGTGGGCAAAGTCTTGATTGTTGGTGATGTCCTTGAATTTGGTGATTTAGTTCTTGTTGAGACTAAAGAAGTTACTGCAGCATTATGTAATACACAAAAAACCACTTCCAGTTTTGGAAAAATTCACTTCTAATGTGTCTTGATTTTCTATACAGCCATAGTCAACAACCTTTTTTTTTTTTTTACTGCTGCACAAATATTCAATTTATAAAGGAGATTGTCTTTAATACAATGTTTAGCATAGAAATAAGGGTAATTAGCAGTTTTATAATATCAATGCAGTTTTCTTCTGTCACGTGCTACTGCAGTCAGCACAATTTTGAATGTGTCTGTGATGTCTAAGTAACCTTGAAGCTGTCAAAATTTTCATTCAGATTTGGAAATATAAATGATTTTTTTATATGACAAGAGGAATACTTGCATCATTATTCTGCCTGGGACTTTTGGAAATAAACTGGGACTTACATCATTATTCTGGACTGGTACTTTTGGAAATAACTGGGACTTGCATCATTATTCTGGACTGAGACTTTCTGGAAATAAACTGGGACTTGCATCATTATTCTGGACTGGGACTTGCATCATTATTTGGACTGGGACTTTTGGAAATGAACTGGGACTGCAGAGATATCTGATGATGAACTTCACCATTGGAAATTAAAGGTACACAAGGTGCTGTAAGCTTTACAAGGTTTCCTTTCAGATGAATAAAATTTATATTAATGAACAGTCCAAAAAGTAAATATGTTTGATCTACGTTTCCAGAGACAAATGTAAAATTATTCTTTAAACGAGGTAGACATTTCAATTTAAAAAGCCATCGTCATGAATTTAACTAGGGGAGGTAATTTCATGCAAAACTTTTACAATTTAATTATGTAGGACTGTGTGTATATTTGGTATATTAAACAGAAAAGGATTATTTCATATTCTATTATATATTTAACTTCTCAACATATTTTATTTTAAACTTCTCAAATCATATTAAATCCAAAAATATACCCTTACAACTATGGAAGTTATATATGAATCAAATATCTAATTTCTATATCATAACCAGTTTAATCTGATCAGGCAAAAAAAAAAATATGTATGTTTCTGGTCAGCCAACCGTCCCTGTTTCTCATTGCCGACCCTAGCACTTTTTCCCCACCCCACAACATTTTTTTTTTTTAATTAAAAAAAATCACATTGTCGAAATTTATTTGTGCATCTAATTGAGCCGGTTTTGCCCAGTACTTTGAAGTGCTTGAAATATTATTTGACTTATATATAATGCTTAAAAAAAAAAAAAAAATCCTGCCTACCCTAATTTTAAAACCAGTGCAATTTGGAAACACACATATTTTTTTTTTTTGGCCTCATCATGCATCATGAATCAAACTAATGCACTCAACAATGCATATCCAGTTATATCAAGAATGACCATCACAATTGGTGACTTTGTAAACTCTGAAGTCATCTGTCAACAACATGTCAGTTAATTATTTCCTCCTATTTTTACTATTTACAGACTTGTTAACAACCCTCCCTGCATCAAAGTTTTCGACTGATGGACATCATGATTTAACAGTTTACAAATACATACAATATAATATAATTATTCCATCTCACTATTCAATCTTGAGTAATTCCAAAGCACAAAATAAATCAATGAGCATAATCATAATGTCCACTAAATTCTTACTGAAAAATACATTAATTAAAACACCCGAATTGGTAAACATTTCGCTGATTGAAGCAAAATTATTTGCCAATAAAACACAATTAAAGTTTGTCCACTTACCTTTGTCTAATGGATTATAATTGGGTGGGGAATCAAACAAATGCCGATATTTTATAAAAAGTTAATCCAATCAAGTCATAATTGATTTCCTCTTCCTCTAACTATCAGAAACATCAAAGATAATCTAAAAACAATCTGACCTCAACTCAGTTATGCACACCTAAGCGTGACATCAGTGACCTGATAGCTCTGCCAAGTTCATATTGATTTTACACAAGTTAGATATTATTGACTGAGAAGGTGTATACAGTAGTCTAGCAAATGTTGATCACTGGTGCATACAATAAATTTGTTATTGACAGTGCACTCAATAGAAAATTATGCCAGAAGGGCAATCAAGGGTAATTAAGACTGATGCTCCAGCCCAAATCATCATGTGTCATAAAAACAGACAAAGGCTGGAATTTCAATGCATCAGAAATGGGTACATTTAAATTCCAAGCATCAAAACCTGAGGGTAAGCATCTGCTGAGAACCCTGAATACTGTAGTGAAAACTGTAAAATACTGGGCCTGTTTGCATCTATTAAAATCCCAAATAAAATTCTCTATCAGTCTAGCTGATGCAGTGATCAATCTGGGATGGACTGGCATCATCAATCTGCATGAAAAGTGTAACAGATAGAGCGAGTCGGAAATCATTTTTGAATAGGCCCCCTATATGACCAGTTGAATTGGCCCCCTATATGACCAGTTGAATGGGCCTCCTATATGACCAGTTGAATGGGGTCCCTATATGACCAGTTGAATGGGGCAATATATGACCAGTTGAATGGGCCTATTATATGACCAGTTGAATGGGCCTATTATATGACCAGTTGAATGTGGCCCTGTATGACCAGTTGAATGTGGCCCTATATGACCAGTTGAATGGGGTCCCTATATGACCAGTTGAATGGGCCCCCTATATGACCAGTTGAATGGGGTCCCTATATGACCAGTTGAATGGGGCAATATATGACCAGTTGAATGGGCCTATTATATGACCAGTTGAATGGGCCTATTATATGACCAGTTGAATGTGGCCCTGTATGACCAGTTGAATGTGGCCCTATATGACCAGTTGAATGGGGTCCCTATATGACCAGTTGAATGGGCCCCCTATATGACCAGTTGAATGGGCCCCTTATATGACCAGTTGAATGGGCCCCTATATGACCAGTTGAATGGGCCTATTATCTGACCAGATGAATGGGCCTATTATATGACCAGTTGAATGGGGCCCTATATGACCAGTTGAATGGGTCTCTATATAACCAGTTGAATAGTCCCCCTATATGACCAGTTGAATGGCGCCCGATATGACCAGTTGAATGGTGCCCATTATGACCAGTTGAATGGGCCTATTATATAATATGACCAGTTGAATGGGCCTATTATATGACCAGTTGAATGGGGTCCCTATATGACCAGTTGAATGGGGCCCTATATGACCTGTTGAATGGGGTCCCTATATGACCAGTTGAATGGGCCCCCTATATGACCACTTGAATGGGTCCCCTATATGACCAGTTGAATGGGTCCCCTATATGACCAGTTGAATGGGCCCCCTATATGACCAGTTGAATGGGCCCCCTATATGACCAGTTGAATGGGGTCCCTATATGACCAGTTGAATGGGGCAATATATGACCAGTTGAATGGGCCTATTATATGACCAGTTAAATGGGCCTATTATATGACCAGTTGAATATGGCCCTATATGACCAGTTGAATGCGGACCTATATGACCAGTTGAACGGGGTCACTATATGACCAGTTGAATGGGCCCCCTATATGACCAGTTAAATGGGCCCCCTATATGACCAGTTGAATGGGCCTATTATATGACCAGTTGAATCTGGCCCTATATGACCAGTTGAATGTGGCCCTATATGGCCAGTTGAATGGGGTCCTATATGACCAGTTGAATGGGGTCAATATATGACCAGTTGAATTGGCCCCCTATATGACCAGTTGAATGGGACCCTATATGACCAGTTGATGGGCCCATTATATCATATGACCAGTTGAATGGGCCTATTATATGACCAGTTGAATGGGCCCCTATATGACCAGTTGAATGGGCTCCCTATATAACCAGTTGAATGGGTCCCCTATATGACCAGTTGAATGGGCCTATTATGTCATATGACCAGTTGAACGGGGTCCCTATATGACCAGTTGGATGGGGCAATATATGACCAGTTGAATGGGCCCGCTATATGACCAGTTGAATGAGCCTATTATATGACCAGTTGAATGTGGCCCTATATGACCAGTTGAATGGGGTCCTATATGACCAGTTGAATGGGGTCAATATATGACCAGTTGAATGGGCCCCCTATATGACCAGTTGAATGGGCCCCCTATATGACCAGTTGAATGGGGCCATATGACCAGTTGAATGGGGCAATATATGACCAGTTGAATCGGCTCCCTATATAACCAGTTGAATGGGCCCCCTATATGACCAGTTGAATGGGGCCCTATATGACCAGTTGAATGGGCCTATTATATGACCAGTTGAATGGTGTCCCTATATGACCAGTTGAATGGGGCCCTATATGACCAGTTGAATGGGGCCCTATTTGACCAGTTGAATGGGGTCCCTATAAGACCAGCTGAATGGGGCCCTATATGAGCAGTTGAATGGGTACACTATATGAGCAGCTGAATGGGGTCCCTATATGAGCAGTTGAATTGGTTTTCCAATATGAGCAGTTGAATGGGGTCCGTATATGAGCAGTTGAATTGGTTTTCCAATATGAGCAGCTGAATGGGGTTCCTATATGAGCAGTTGAATTGGTTTTCCAATATGAGCAGTTGAATGGGGTCCGTATATGAGCAGTTGAATGGGGTCCATATATGAGCAGTTGAATGGGTACTCGATATGAGCAGCTGAATGGGGTCCCTAAATGAGCAGTTGAATGGGCCCCTATATGACCAGTTGAATGGGCCCCCTATATGACCAGTTGAATGGGTCTCCTGTATTACCAGTTAAAATCTAGCATTTGTTTTGCTCTAAAAGCCATATTGAGAAATACTCAGCTCATCAAATTTTTCTTAATGGCTCCCTAAATTTTAAAATGGTCCACTCTATTTCTTAATTTTGCATCAATTTGCTTTATATAGGAAAATGGGCCATTTGCCGTGCACAAGAGTCCACTGGCTTTCTGAGCAAGAGAGATCCCTGTGGTGATTTTATCATAATTTAAGGTCAGAATTATTCCTTACCCATTTAAATCTAGTTTGGGAACAGGCAAAAATTATTCAAAAATAGCCAAAATTCTGTATTTTACCCTGTCCCTGTTCTGACAAAAGAAATTTTCCTACACCTGCATTCATCACTTAATTTAAATACCCCCATTTGCTCTTCTACAGATGCAACTTCGAGAAAATCTGACCAGCTGAACTTTTTAATTCGTCTCAAACATTTGATGCATAGTTTATTTTTTTAACTCTGTCACTGAATCTGAGCAGTTTCACGCTCAAACCCTTTAGTAATTGTGCTGAGCTACGTACCCATGTCACCCTGTACAAAATGAATGCTTAAATAAAACTGATTGACACCAGCATAAAAAACATTCCTGTATTATACTTAAAATAACACATGATCCCCAAGATCAAATGTCAGGATTAACTTTTATTTAGAAATTCAACACTATGCAAAAAACAAAACTGTGAAGTGGAACTTTAATACTATGGCATGCCATATTTTTGTGGTACTAAACTAGAAGCAAATCATAAAAAAAAGACAGTAACCTACCTACTAATTAAAGTCACCTTGCTTGTTTATTTGTCATGTATCTCAAATCATATATTCAGCAAATATTGTAAATGCAGAAATAATGTTTTCTGTAAATATTGCTCTTCTATTTCTCTTTCACTCCTTTTTTCCCAATCTTTGTTAAGCACAAGATTCAAATACCTGTTATTTATTCATTGCAATTTTTTTGTAGTGTATCAATTAGCATAAATTGCTGGTATAATATAACTATTACATTTTGGAACATTGTTAATTATATTAATAGAATGAGTCATTACAATATTTTGGGATGACGTGAAGGTTTCAATACAAAGATCCTTACTGTCTACAATATTTTTGGCAGTGGGTGACATGTAAACAAGGCCAATCATTTGACTAGGCTTGAATCATGAACTCAACGACTTAACTTAGCCAAGGTGGACGAGACTTGGCTATCGGTACGAGATATAGAGGACTTGAATTTGGATGAGGGGATAAAGGGAAAGTAGATCTTTGTGAAATTTTCTATTGAATCATCGTTTTGTTATTAATTTCCAGAAAAGGAAACATTGTTCAAAGACTTTATTATTCATTAAGATTAAACTCTTCCTAATAATAAAATTACCGCTGTAAATGACTGACAGATGGCACCATGTTTGATTTAGTATGGAAATAGTCTATACTGCAAGATTAGGGAACCTAGGAGAAACTAGATAGTGCCTTCTCAACAGGAATAGAAAGTCTCTCCCTTTGTCTCACATTTTCTCACAAGAGCAAAAGCTATCTTCAACAAGAGTATTATGAATGGCACATTATACACCTGCCCCATGTTTAATAGTCCTCCATGTTAATAAGTTAAAGTTTTGTGCAGAAACCATTTTTTTTTCTCAGTCAGAATGACCTTGCCATTTTGACCCAAAAATCAATCGGCTTCTTCCTTACCCTAAGTACAAGCCAAGCACAAAAAGACCCATAAATAATAGACCTCTATATAAATAAGTGAAATTTTCTCACAGAAACCATTTTTCTTCTTGCAAACTGATTGACCTTTGCCCTTTTCACTCCAATATTGATAGGCTTCTTCCTTACCTTAATTGCAAACCATCCACAAAATCTGGGCCAGGTCTGTGATGAAGAACTAATGTTATTGTGCAGAACTATTTTTCTTCTTTCAGTCAGTCACCCTGACCACTGACATTTTGACCCCAAATCTTCCATATCCCAACTGCAAGCCATCCACAAAGATTGTTTGAGGTATGTCATGAAGAACTAATGTTACTGTGTGGAAATCATATTCTCATCATTTCAGTCACCGTGACCTTTGACCTTTTGACTCCGAGATCAATAGAATTCTTCCTTACACCAAGTACAAGCCATCCACAAAGTCTGGTAAGCATTGATTATGGAGAACTCATGTTACTGTACAGGAACTATTTTTCTTCTTTTAATATGTACGTATGTATTAGTGTTTAACTGCACTTCAGCACACAAATGGCTCCATGTACCAATTAAAAGTAAAGTTCTAAAAATGTAAAAATGAAGAATTGCACACAATTTTACGAAGATAAATCCTTCCAAATAAATGTAAACATGAAGTACAATAAGATAAAATATAAAAGGTTAAGATGTTAAAATTCTGTAAATGGTATATACAATAAAAGATAAAGGTAACTTGTGTAAAATTCTTAAAATGTATGGTTCTTTATTTAGTCTTTCAAAGTGACCTTGAACTTTTACCTTTTGTGCCTGAAATCAATACATCTGTTCCTTATCCCAAGTGCAAGCTATCCACAAAGTTTGGTAACTGTAGATGGTGAGAACTCTGCTTATTGTGCTGAAGCCAAATTGGTAATTGACTGATGAACAACATCTTAACTTATGTCATATAAAAACATCCCCGAATTTGAGGGTGTCCGCAAAGAATTTTCCCCACTAATCATCTGCAGAGAACTGATCTCTCTCTAAACACTTCCCCACCCACCCGAAAAACATACCAATTATTCAGTCATATGTAGTCAGTTGATATTTATAACAAATTAACACGATATACCTTTTACCATGTTTATATAACAAATTTACACGATATACCTTTTTGATACCTTTTACCTTGTTTATAAACAAGTCCAATGCGTGTAAGTAAGGACATACAAGTTTCGTAATCCTAGTGATTAATGGACCGTGAATAATAATAGGAGTAAACAAAACTTGATGCAAGTTCAAGAGAAGGCAAGGTGTTGCCGAAAATACTACCTGTATTCCTGTATGATGCTTTAAAAACATATAAGCCGCATGCCTACATGTATAAATTAAGCTGCTCACGTAAACAAGTGTACTCAATATTCGATCAATAATTCATTCTGAATCTAGGCCTAACATTTACGTAAATGTTTTGGACCACACCTATTATGGCCGCAGATTGCTGCATGCAAACATGCAAAGTACAGTAACTCTTGAACTGTTTTTTAGTAGGTAAGGGAAGTAACTTCGGGTAATCTTTGCAGAATGAACTTACTACCCATATATATATATATATATATATATATATATATATATATATATATATATATATATATATATATATATATATATATATATATATATATATGAATAATAAACAATACTGTATTTTTAGTACATGTACCATGTATTGACATTCTATGGTGCAAGCTGCATGTCGCGTGTTCCATTGTCTTTTCGGAGCGGAGAGA
Organism: Margaritifera margaritifera; assembly: GCA_029931535.1. Lineage (NCBI taxonomy): Eukaryota > Metazoa > Mollusca > Bivalvia > Unionida > Margaritiferidae > Margaritifera > Margaritifera margaritifera. The sequence goes on along the minus strand of JAQPZY010001143.1, from coordinate 1,210,185 downwards.
AGGGTCTACTAGGTATCCTTCAGTTTTTTGGGGGGGGTTTTTTTGTTCGGAGCAACCTAATTAGTCTCAAAATAAGTTTGTGTTCTGTCAACAGTCAGAAAGTCGTGTCGATTTTTTTATCCTCGTGGACGTGGAGAAGAGTAGTTTTCTGAATTTCACATTTCTCTCTCATGTTGGTAACACGTTTTTTTTTATTATTTATATGTTCATGTATACAAGAGATATTGTAATCCACAATCTCTGATTTATTGTCTCCAGTTATAGCGCCACCCTCGTTTATCGCCTACAATACGCCCAGAACAGGTTTTACCATTTGTCACGTCATTATTAATTCCACTACCACGCTTACCCCCATCAGCACCATATAATTTACATTGCTAAATCTCCATATCCTATACTAACTGCATTAATTATATTGCTGATTAATTCTGCCATATCCTGATAAAGTTAGTTGTGTTAGTCAAGTCAATCTTGTCAATACCTTTCATCCATACAGTGTTTGCAGAAAGTAGTCTACCTGAATAGAATTACTTTTTATACAGGTGAATACTTGCATTACCCATTGATGCACACATTTAGAGGACGCTTATATAACGTGCACTATATCAAATTCAGTATGGTGCAGCAGATCAAGAAAATATGAAAAGCAGCCAAGAGTGATTCCCCAAACCCGCCTATAAGAGGATGGCGAAATAGGGTCGAACGGGATTCCTGTTTTAAATAGGGTCAAACGATTATATACCCAAACGGGAAATTAACATTAGTCCGACATTTTGTTTTCCGTGGGAAATTGTAAGTGTAGCATTATGCGTCGGTCTACACACTAATGAAGTGATGAATTGCGTCATACGTTTAACATAAGGAGTCTGTCTATTTGTTCTATTTAGGGTTGAAATGTGAGTTTTTCAGCTCTCTAACTGAAATGCCATATTATGTTTTGCCTGATAAATATAGTGACATAAAAGTACATCGAAAGGGTGTATCATAACAGGAGTGTCTTATAAACAAAGTACAATTCTCTATCTTCCTTACCACCCTATGATCCCCCTTATAAATAAAGTAAAAATCCCCCATATATAATCCACATACCATCCTATTTTAAACAAAACTACCATCCCATTCACACATGGTAGGATGTAAAAGAAAGGTTATTTAAAAAAATAGAATTTAAAACCCTTATCAATACAAATAAATTCCCTAGCCCATCTTGTCAACCTATGATCACCATTATAAAAAAAGTTAAAATCTCTATCCCCTTCTATAATGTCCCTACTCTCATCTACCCTCCTTTTTTAAAACAAAAGTACCATCCTCTTTACTATTCTTATAATGCCACCTCTGGTTTCTCTGGTGTGGAATTAACTTTTGAATCTCTGCATTATTTAGAAGCTGTGTACGTATTATATTCGTACTCCAACAGTGAAAAAAGTACAGTACTTTTCCTTAGGCACTTTAATACTCCACTGCAATTCGATAAACCAAACAAAAGCAACTATGACCTTTCTCTTGTGCCTGGATGAAGATCAAATTTGCCTTAATTACACATAGTGTACGAAAGTGACTAAAAAACTCTTACTGGCATGCAGGTCCAGTATAATCTACTGGTTCTGGTTCTGTACATAATATACTGGTCAGTTTGTTTAACATGTTTTTCATGAACCGGGTCTATGTATGTAATAAATGTAAAATTATTTAATTACAATATTAAATATAAAAGCTGAAAATACTCTGAAAAAGTAGTTGCCTGGTTGGCGCAAAGAATTTTCCAATTTTGTCACCAAAATATGCCCTGAAAAAAATAACCTGTTAGATTATGCAGTGGACAGAAAAAAGGGCTTCACTATGGAATCGTTCATTCTGGATATGGCTCCTTGTGTCATTACCCAATAATAACCAATATGTTAATGTGCCGGTCTAATTATGCACTCAGTATAGGCCCTATACAGTATATTATGAAAATGCATCAATGTATTGATACAATGCATAAAGTGGTCTATACAAATTAAAACAACCAATAAAGTTTTTCTATGGTCATGTTATGAAAATGCATTAGAGTATTGCTACAAAGCATATCCTTGTAATTTTTGATGAATATAATTTGTTAGAATTATTAACGTCTGGTTGTAGATGTGTACTGTCACAGTAACAAATTGCAGATCATGGCCAATTATAACATTATTAAGCTCAGCTCTTCCACCACTAACAAATATAAAAATTAAAACATATTCCCGACGTCTGGGACTCGAAAGAAAAACTCTGCAGAAAACAGCACCAGCCCTAAAATTGCAATTGCCAAACATAATAACATGTTGTTTTTACTGAAATGAATCGCCATTTGAAAATTTTGATCCCATTTGGAAATATTGGTGGACGCTGCCACCAACATAGTAGTTGCGACACTTTTAGCAATGTATAAAGCTGCAAATAAAGTTGGACAAGTGAACCGATGATTTGACTTTCCCGTTGTTCCGATATGAAAATATCTGGGTTCGGACGAACGGGCTGGCGATAAGTTGGCACTCTCAACTTCTACAGAGAAGATTCCATCCACACAATGTGAATTGTATAGCACATACAAACAAAGCATCCACAAAAAAATCAATTAAAATAAATAATGGTGAGAATTTGGTCCATGTATTATTGTCATATATAATACATGGTGAGAATTTGGTCCATGTATTATTGTCATATATCGGACATGGTGAGAATTTGGTCCATGTATTATTGTCATATATAGGACATGGTGCGAATTTGGTCCATGTATTATTGTCATATATAGAATATGGCGAGAATTTGGTCCATGTATTATTGTCATGTATAGAACATGGCGAGAATTTGGTCCATGTATTATTGTCATATATAGAACATGGCGAGAATTTGGTCCATGTATTATTGTCATATATAGGACATGGCGAGAATTTGGTCCATTTATTATTGTCATGTATAGGACATGCCGAGAATTTGGTCCATGTATTATTGTCATATATAGGACATGGTGAGAATTTGGTCCATGTATTATTGTCATATATAGGACATGGCGAGAATTTGGTCCATTTATTATTGTCATGTATAGGACATGGTGAGAAATTTGGTCCATGTATTATTGTCCTATTTTAGGTCTTTAGTGTGTGTTAAGTTTTCTAATCACATATATTATTATATTATCCTCAGATGTAGTAACAAATGTTAACCCTTTGTGTTTAAGGACCATATTCCTACGCTCTTGGCAATGGTTTTACGAAACTCGGCATGTGCATACAGCCCATTCTTTCCTTCTGCAGCAATATTTGGTCAACGTGATTCACTTTACATGCTCCATTGGCAATATGTGTGTGTGTGTGTGTGTGTGTGTGTTTGTGTGTGTGAGTGAGTGATATCTGACACGATCACAAACTAATTGTCGATACCATGCGACTTGACGTGCAAATGAATGACTGTCAAAAAGGCTAATGCGACCTATTTTTCAGGAATAAGTGACAGTCGTTAAATTCGCTAATCAGTCGATAATGTTGTATTGTTCGTCATAAAATAAAAAGCATGCATTATATTTCAATTATGCTTGTATGTGTGGAGTATTTTTTATTTGTTAAGAATCTATGTTTATATCTCTGTCTCAGTAACCAGTACTAATCGGTGTAACCTGTATGCAAACCTTTTTTCAACGGAGTAAATTTTTCTTACTTTCTGGTTACTTTGGTGCAGACAGGTTTAGTTGTCTTCTGATAGCTGCATTTCTTACAAAATCGGGCACAAAAATTGTGTTTTCTCAGATAAGAAATAGAACTTTTCATGGTCATTATGTTAGAATGCGAACGTAATGCACTCTAGACAGGCGACATGGTTTGCCGAAAGATGTTAAATATAAACATAAATCTCTCCGTTTGTGGCTAATTGTACCTTGTATGGTGTATGTCTATGATGAGAGAAAAAGGACCAATTCCAGCTTTTGGAGAGAAATCAGGTAAAGGCCCAGTACAACATAGGCTGAGTGAACTAATGCTTGTTGATATAATATTGAGTTGATGCCTCTCACCAGGAAAGGGTTATAGGTAAAGAAAGATAACTCAATTTCATGGACGTGATTCAACCATACTGATTTGGTTCCCTTCTTAATTATGCGTCTGGTTTGTAGTGACGTCCTTTGGGAGAACTCTTAAGTAGGAAAATGACAATAACAATAATGTAGAAAAAATAAAAATAAAAGAAGAAACACAATTTGGAATATTTAATTTATATTTAGACCGATTAAACATCAGCAACGACTCCGCTAGCAAGCCAATTCCCTACACTGTATTAGTTAAGTAGATAATTGTGTTATTGGTGTAGACTCATTTCTTACATGTAACATACCAGGACTGAGTGAAACTTTATGTGGAAACACTTAATGCATAGATAAGTGTCTTTTACAATTTTATTACACAGTACGATTTCCTAGGATTTCTTGAGTCTTGGGAAGATAGTGTTGATCAGTTTAGTATAGTGGAGTACATGACATGTGTAAGACCTAGACCAAGTATTGCTATTAGGAATTCAGGTGGAATATTATGTTTTGTAAAAATTCAATATCAGATTTATTAAAAGTTGAAGCTTTACCTAATGAATCTAATAATGTTTTGTGACTAAAGTTTATCAGTGTAAATATAGGTATACCTTACAATCTTATACTAGGTTTATTATACTATACACCTAAAAATTCATCTGTGCACTCGGATGAAGAGACTTTATCTATAGTTTTAAATCCTTAGACCCAGATGCTCATTTCTTGTTAGGAGGAGATTTTAATGCACAGGCAAATAACATTCACTTTGATAAAACTGATCAGTTGCTTGAGAATACTGATCAGTTGCTTGAGAATACTGATCAGTTGCTTGAGAATACTAATTAGGTTGCTGACGAAGTACTCCCAAGTAGGTCAAACATGGATACAAGGGAACCCACTCAACATGGATATGATCTTTTAGAACTTTGTTAATCCACTGGACTTAGAATATTAGTTAATAGAAGGTCTCGAATGGACCCCCCCCCCCAAAAAAAAAAAAAAAAAAAAAAAACCATTGGATTCTATACATGTTATTGTCATAATTGAGCTAGTTGCATTAATTATTTTCTGGAAGACAGTCAATTGTTTGAGGTAATCAAAGATTTTGATGTCATAAAGAGGTTAGAATCAATAATATGCCATTGTATCTTACTCTAAAGCTTAATGTTAACTGTAGTCCAGAGGAAGAACGTGAGGATGATGATAATAGTCTGAAGAAAAAAAATATCATGGTCACTTGACTATGAAACCCAGTTTTCTTCTTACTTGTATGACCTCTTTTTATCCTTCTCTTATGATCAATATTTTGAAATGACTGATAGTAGGAACCTTGATAGATTATTATAATCTTCAGTACAAATGAATCAATTAGCTGCAAATTGAACTGGTATAAAAGACGTTATCAAGATTTCTCCTTTTCAGGTGTCTGTGTCAGTACAAAAAATAAAACAAAAAAAAACAAAAAAAAAAAAACAGGAGTGGTTTGATAAGGAATGTGAAAATGCTAAAAGAATGGCAGTGAAACCCTAAGAAATTTTAGGTTTAATAGATCTGCCCAAACATTGGAAACTTATCACAACTTTGAAAAACGTTACTGGAAGTTAACTTCAGAAAAGAGAGGTAAATATGAAACTACATTACAAAGCAGATTAGATTCTACTCTTGAAAATAAAGATTCTATAACATTTTGGAATTTAGTTAGATCAAGATCATGTCATGGCATACAACAGATTTCCAAGCATTTTCAGGGTGTATTTAATCCACCTAGCCTTGACACATTTTATACATCATATCATTTGAATAATACAACATGTGCTGATCTTGGCTCATTTGATACATCGTGTCCTTTGAATAATACAACATGATCTTGACACATTTTATACATCATATCCTTTGAATAATACAACATGTGCTGATCTTGGCTCATTTGATACATCGTGTCCTTTGAATAATACAACATGATCTTGACACATTTTATGCATCATATCCTTTGAATAATACAACATGAGCTGATCTTGGCTCATTTGATACATCGTGTCCTTTGAATAATACAACATGATCTTGACACATTTTATACATCATATCCTTTGAATAATACAACATGAGCTGATCTTGGCTCATTTGATACATCGTATCCTTTGAATAATACAACATGATCTTGATACATTTGATACATCGTATCCTTTGAATAATACAACATGATCTTGACACATTTTATACATCATATCCTTTGAATAATACAACATGTGCTGATCTTGATAAATTTGATACATCGTATCCTTTGAATAATACAACATGATCTTGACACATTTTATACATCATATCCTTTGAATAATACAACATGTGCTGATCTTGGCTCATTTGATACATCGTATCCTTTGAATAATACAACATAATCTTGATACATTTGATACATCGTATCCTTTGAATAATGCAACATGGTCTTGACACATATATTAGTGAAAAAGAGGTAAAGAGATCTATCATTGATATGAAATCAGGGAAAGCACCAGCATGTGATGGTATAAGTTGTGAAATTTTAAATGCCTCTGAAAATTATATTGAACCGTTACTCACATATTTATTCAATGCAATGTGTAATGCCTCATACTTTCCTAAAGACTGGTGCATAACTACGATCAGTGCCGTACTAAGGGTAAATAGCACCCTATCGAGAATGAACCATGATTCCGTAGAAAACTGACCCCTCTTAACAGTGTAGCTAGATATGCTATATAATGCCTCATTGTTGCGATGTTTTGGATGATGTCATCGATTACGACCAATTTAAAATAATTTCAATTCATATAAATTGGAGATTTATTCCTTGTACTTACAACCCACGCCATGTGTTAACATATTTTAAGTGCCATTTTATATGAATGTTGTATATGTAATTAAAGTTACTAAAACTTGCACATCTGATGTATTCTTAAAAGCATTGTACAATAAGGATATGACGGAGTTATCGTTCCTATACCGTACCACAACGGTGATCAACAGGAAATCCTAGTGGAATTCATGAGCACCATTTAATTGTACAACATTTCATTTCAGATTATGGAGACGTTCTTTTGTAAGTCTTAAGGCTTTGACCCTCGTTGATCTCTGCCTCGCCCCTTGTGAAATTGAATTGGAATCGTTCATCAGACGCTGAAGTTGTAGTGTTCAAAGGTGAAATTCACTCAAAATTCAAGAATCATTTTTCTTAAGGTTTCAGGCATTGGACTCCAGTCTTGCGACCCAGGTTCCAGCATGGAACTTTTCAGAGGTGAAACGTCATTTCCCGTCCACACAGAGCACATAAGTGTCCGCTACCGGAATTATCTTTCAGAAAGGACTCGAAAGGACTCGAAAACTTGAGTTCCCATGTCCCAGTAGACGTTAAAGATACCTATGTAAAGTTTGTATTAGGAGTAGACTGAGCATAGATACAGATAAAAATGAATTTTTTTTTATTAATCCAGTCGTTTGTCTTACATTTGGCTACTTCATGGCTCTTTAATGTATAGTTATATATCGTGTTGTCACAGATTTCTTGTCAAAAAACAGAAAATACAGAACCCACGAGAGAGAGAGAGAGAGAGATTAGTCTTGGAATTCTTGGAATCATGACAATTTTTGCCATATTATTATTCAATTCAGCAATAAATGTAATTCAGTTTTTACGGACATTTATCAATCAATTATCAAACTACGGCTGTTAATTGCTGGGCTACAAGTGAAGTTGTTAAATACAACTCTCAAAGTCACATAGCTTCGTATAACATCAATAACACTTTCCCCAAATCGTGATATGAAATTGCCAATTATCAATTGTCAAATTATCAAACTTCCGCTGTTAATTAATTGCAGGGCTACAATCTGGACTGCTAAATACTACGCTCCAAGTATGATGGCTTCGTGTAATATAGATGACAACTAACCAAACATGTGTTCAATATACAAGACTCTTTGAAATTATTTTTGTATTGTCAAAATATATAATAAACATAAAGACGATTTATTATTTATTTAATATTTAGCTTTTACTATTGTACAAAAGGTTTGCATGCCTTTTTATAAAGAACATGATTTAGAAAGACATACATTGTCCTTTCTGTGGCGATTCTGGCAAGATTTTGACACGCAAGTCAATGCTAAACATAAAAACAAGAGACACCTTTTAATGAAAACCAAACTAGGTGTCAAATTTAGTCAGCTGTACTTAATGGAAATAGAAATGAAAACCAAACTAGGTGTCAAATTTAGTCGGCTGTACTTAATGGAAATAGAAATGAAAACCAAAATAGGTGTCAAATTTAGTCGGCTGTACTTAATGGAATTAGAAATGAAAACCAAAATAGGTGTCAAATTTAGTCAGCTATACCTAATGGAAATATAAATGAAAACCAAAATAGGTGTCAAATTTAGTCAGCTGTACTTAATGGAAATAGAAATGAAAACCAAAATAGGTGTCAAATTTAGTCAGCTGTACTTAATGGAAATAGAAATGAAAACCAAAATAGGTGTCAAATTTAGTCAGCTATACTTAATGGAAATAGAACAGAAAAGAACAGAAGAAGACTTCTATTAATGAAAGTTAATCTCGGGTCACACACAGGTGGCATATGAGCATAAAACAACACTTTAATAAAGTGGCATGACAAACCTATTGTGATACACATACCATCAATGGTCAACGTTTACAATCAGAGTAGGAGTATCCAAATTTTGGAGAAAATGTGAGGACATTTAGATACATGAATATAAAAATGTTAGGACAGAATATATAATGATACAGGAAAGCAATGGATATGATAACTATCCAACAGTGTACAAAGTTAAAAAAGAGAAAAAAATAGTATCTCATTATGAAGCGTGAGAGGTTTTCATATCAACAAATATCATACAGTTTATGATATTGTATTCATTATTATTACAGTAACAAGTTGGTAAGATTTTGGAGAATTTTGCAATTATTGGTGACAAATAAATTTTGTAATTTTGCAATACAATGTTTGCGGTATTAGAACGGTTTTAGAAACTTACATCTTTGTCAAATTTTTGGCAAAAATAAAATTATTGAAATTCGTCCCCGATAACATTTTTATCACAATGATTGCATCTTCTTTCCTCCAAATGTGTATTGTCCAAACGACCGGTTTCAGCATGAAGTCTATGATTGGAAGACCTAAACTTTATCAAAAATAAATACACATTCCTAGGTAACAGTAATAAGTACTTTTCCATATTCAAATCTTGCTTAAAGTAATGGTAAAATTTCCCCTTAGAGGAGAGAGTTACACATCATTTAAACAATGTTGGAAAACAAAAAGCATGTTTTATTGTACTATCGTTGACTATTGGGCATATTGTGCACAATTCCTCCACTGACGTACCGGGCTGTTTAAATATAGTCGATCGACTGTGCCTGTATAGGTAGTACATATGAAATTATTATTTTGACTCGGGCGGGGGAGGGGGTGTTGGGTTATGACGAATTTTGCTTGACTCATGGTGATCTATAGAGAGTTGTAGAACAAAGATTGGTAGAGGGCTGCTCGTCCACAATTTTTTGCTGCTCGACGAAGGGCAGCATATATTTGCTGAATACGTCAATAAATTCGGTCGCCCGGAACGAAACGCCCCCTTCCGAACGTACACATCGTGGTTGAGCAACAGTTCGCGTATCTACGCTCTCTCTGCATCGCAATAGTTAAAGACGCTGCCGACAATATATTTCGCGTCACTATTAAGCGGAGTACTGATGGCAATACCATCGCCGCGGTGGCGCTTCTGACAATGCATATTGTGCTCACCAATTCTTTAAATGGGCCAGTGACTCTGGAACAGGTGATATGCACCGACTCAAGTACACATGTAGCGCTCTGGAAGGTTTCACACAGACCATGATCGTAAAAAATTTCGGCTGCGCTTGGTAACAGCCAATTTGGTACGCGTTTGAACCTCAAAGTTCCCCAAAACAAAACTATTCATAATGGGTATTTTAACGTACACATGACCGCGAATCTAATTTAGGCTGGAGTGACTGCTAACTTCAACGCGGCGACTGGGCGGGCCAGCATCATGCTCCCACGCTCCACGCCTCTACCGACACTAATCTTTGGCTCCCGTTGCCGTTGTCCCACGTCTTTGGGTTCGAAAAAGTGCAGGTTCTCATATCAGAGTACACGTATGAAGCACCTAATCCACCTGCGTTCATCAACATCCCACGGCTCTATGTCCACCTCGATTAGATAAACACAACCGGGGGTATTCTTGATGGAAAAAAAAAACAAAAAACAGTTCTCTGCTTCAAAGTATTCCTGTGGGTGGCGAGTCCTACGCGGATACGCGCACTGCCATCTATGGAAAAAAAAGTCGGCTCATCCATGTGCAAACACCAGTTAATATTCTGGAGTGCACTATTATCCTTGAAAGTAAGCTATAGTGCTCGCACAATATGAGTATACCTGGCCCTGGCTACTTTGGCGGCGCTACGGTCGCATCAGGGCTAGGCGCTTGGGGTACCTTTGGTCTCGTCCATTCTACAGAAACTCTTTGCTTCGGCTCTGACAGCGCTAGCGCGGCCAGCGCAGGCACTGGTACCGCCTAAAAGGTTGTGTACTTTACGGCGGACAGAATCACGTCAGTTGGTAGGGCGACGGCAAATAAAAGCGCCTGGCTTGTATCGCTGCAATTCAACGCAAGACATTCAAAACGTTGGTCGTTTTACACTCAGCAAAGACAACGACACTATCACCGTCCCGGGCACTGGTTTTTACTTCATTAACCTCCACCCAAGTCGAGGGGAAAGTACGTGGGCATTGCTTTCAATCCGTGTAAACGGGGTCTCAGCGACACATAATGACAGTAGTACCGTTCCTGCTAATGCCTCTGCCACAGGATTGTTGTCTCCGGGCACTGTAGCGCGGTAGATTGCCAGCAGTCCTGTGGTTGATGGTTCTTGAAATTCCATACTAGCCAAACGATCAGCTGCGCATCCACGCTCTGCATGCGCCATCATGATCTGGACTCAACGGTATGCAATATGCAATGTATCTCCAAAAGGCGATCTGTATTATGGAATGTATCTCTAATAGGCGGTATGCAGCATGTATAGGTTATTAACTGAGTATTGAAAGTAATACACGCTACTTTACTTATATGGAGTGATTCCCATTCAATACTTAACGAAACTAAGTTTGTTGAAGGGGATGGAATGTCATGGAGCCAAAGAAACGGAAAGGGGAAACTAATATCAGGAAAAAATGACGCAATAGATGAATGAAAATTGAAGACGCCATTATAAAAAGATGAGCCAGACAAATTCAGTCTAATGTTACAGTGTCGTTGGAATTATCGCAATGCTGCACTCATGGTGTCTGGTAAATTTGAAAGTGCAGTGTGCGTCATGATTATTAACAATGCCATTCAGAGTTGATAATAGTGCACTGTTAACGTGAAAGTGAAGTTATTGACTGATATATTTTATCACAGGTCAGTTTCAGTTTGATTCTCTCACTTACTAAAAGCAACACCAAGCGATCACTTGATGTCTATTTTCAATATTTTTATAAATCATATTCATTTTTTAATTTTTCTGCTTGCAATTTGAATATTTTGTATTTACAGTATTCAGATTTTCTATATTTAATTTTTATGATGGATACTTTTATTTGGATGAGAGCTAGATCTACTGATTCTCCAGCTCTGGTGTCAGGTAGAAAGGGTTAGAGTCGTTGTCAGCATCTGGTGGCCATCAGATTTATGCCGTAGTCAGCGTTCCACGTTTCCGTCGCCATTTTTATTTAGCCTTTGCCAGAAGTAGTTCATCGAATGCGGGCACGTGTTTACCATATAAGGAAGCGGTGAATATTTTCACTTAACTAAGGTCAATACAGCTGGATATTGATTGGTAGCAGCAACGTTAAACTAATGGGACTATTTATGAAGTATATAATAAGCAATGTATATCTAACAGGCGCGAATCACCGTGGTATGTGCAGTGCAAATAAGTCTCACCCGCAGTAAAATAACACTCGTCCTCGCGAACTCACCAAGACAAAAATCTGGGTGAGACAGGGCAGCATGGGCTTGGCTCTGCGAGGGGAAATCCTTAATTTCGGCCCCCGCAGATTCCTGGGCCAAGCTATGCCCTGCCCCCGAAATCTCCTTGCAAGAGATATCACTCAATGAAGATTTTCAAGATGGCCGTCAAGGCAGTCATTTTGAAGGTTGGATAAGCATTAGTTTCATATAGAAACAACTTTATATTGCAAGAAAAAAGTTTTTACAATATATTTCGGATCCCCCCCCCCCCCCCACACACACACACAAAACAAAACAAATGTCAGTATGGCTATCTGTTCGAAAGAAATAGATATTACAAGACTTTTCAGGTTTTGGGATATCACATTGGCATCATCTTCATTTGGGACCAACCGCATATAGTAAGAAGTGTTTTAGTGAAGATTCCAAGTCGATACGACCAATCCCTTCAAGTGCCGTCGTAACAACACGATTTTCAAGATGAACGCATGGCCTTCACGTTGGCGGTGTGATCAGCACCATTTGTATTTAGGACCAATAAGATATCATAAGACGTCTGTAAGTGAAATACCCATTTCTATGTGACCATCTGTTCCGAAAAGTAGCCATGACAAGGTTTTCATGATGGCTTCCATGGCGGCCTTACTGGAGATCTGATTGGCACCATTTTAATTTAAGAACAACTACATGTCATAAGAAGTGCTTAAGTGAAAATCAGTAAAAGAAGTCTTACCGTGATTTTCAAGATTGCGACCATTGACTTGAACATTTCAAGATGGCTACCGTCGGGGTTCTATTTGAGGTCTGATCGGCACAATTTTCATTTGGGATCAGAAGCATAAGAAGTATTTTAGTGAAAAATCCACGTCGCTACGACTATTTGTTCTGGAGAATCAGCGATAACAAGATTTTTAAGCTGGACGATATGGCAGCAATATTTGAGGTATAATAAAAACCATTTTCATAAATACTTAACTACATTTCACATGAAATCTTTGGGTTAAAATCCCATCACGATGCTATCATCCGTTCAGGAAAAGTAGCTATGAAAGGATTTCAAAGGTGGCCACCACAGCCATCATATTGGATGTCAGATCTGCACCATTTTTATTTGGAACAAACTAAACAGTATAAGAGGTCCTTCAGTGAAAACACCATGTCGCTACGGTCATCCTTTTAGGAGAAGTAGCGGTAGCACGATTTTCAAGTTGGCCGTCATTCTGCCTTATTTGATATCAGCTGAACACCATTTTCATACAGGACAAACTAGACACGATAAGAAGTCTTCTAATGAAAACCAAATCTAACCATGGTCATCCGATGAGGAGAAGCAGCGATATCAAGATTGTCAAGAATGCCGCCATGACAACAGCGTTGGAGTTCGGGTCAGCACCATTTTCATTTAGTACCAACAGTACATCATAAGTCTTTTAGGGAACTCCCCAGCGATAACAATATTTTCAAGAAGGTCGCCGTGGCGGCCATGTTGGATGTTAGATCGGCAACTTTTTCATTAAGGACCAGCTAGACAGTATAAGAAGTCTCTAGTGAAAACTCCATGTCGAGATGACCATCCGTTCAGGAGGAGTAATGATAACAATATTTTCAAGATGACAGTCGTAGCGGCTATATTGAATGTCCGAGGGCAACCATTTTCATTTAGGACAAACTAGCTAGCAAAGACAACGATCTCATTACTTTCTTGACCGTCTGGAATGCATATTTGTTTGTCTTTTAGATTTTAATATTTTTACAAAATATATTTATGTAGATTTATTAGAATAAAGTCTTAAAAACTATTGTTAAAATAAAATTAAATCTAAAAAAACGAAAACACACGCATTTCGGCCAAGAAAGTAAATAGGTCGAGGTCTCTGTTACCTATATTATTATTGTTACACACTATTTTTCATAAATCTTTTACTATATAATATTTTTTTATTTCTTTTTTATCATATTTGTTACTATATACATTAATTTCTTTAAAATTTGTTAACGGTCAGATTTTGTATTATATAACTTTTTACTATATAGTTTGCATAATAAAAAAAAGAAGAAAATATCAAACATTTCCGCAGTAAAAATCATCTGCCAAGGAACATGGTAATTATTGTTGGTTACAACAAGATAGATCAGGCAGAACACTTAGTATTTTGTGTATTACCTTTCAGACAAACTAGTCTGCAATTGGTTTTGTTGTGCAGTAAATTATTATTAATTCTGTCGGCAGTAATATTAATTGGACTTTATTATCTTCTAACATTGTTATTTAGAATGATGATTTACATATATAACATGTTTTGTTTTCCCTGTACTGTAGTTTAAACCAATCCAAGTATCTATACTACTTCCCTACAGGTATATATGCATTTGTATCCTGAGATTTATATCCATTGATTTTACCATAAAAATATAATTTAACCGAGGATGACGTTAGAGAAGCTAGTTTTGCACCAGGATGTTTAAATATGTGTATGTTTTCTAGATTGGAAGCACGTATAACGTTGTCCAGATAAAATATTTGTCAACATATGGCGCACTGGAAACGAATTTTGTAATTTTATTCTTTACTCTTAGCACCTGGACCCTATCGCGTGTATTATCATATGATAGCTTAGAATATTTTAGTATATCTTTGTTTAGCTTTATTTTAGTATATTTTGAGGTAATTATCCCCGATTAATTTTATTATGTAATGGTAATTAACAAATAATCGTATGCATTTGGCTTTGTAATGTTGTTTGCATAATATTTGTAATCCCTCTTAAAGACATGTTCACAACATTTTTAGCTCGAATCTATTGACATTATCGCACCTGAAATTAAACAGATATTTTTGGTTGCTTGGACATCTCTCATCAGACTAATACTTTAATTCAATACCTATAAAATGTACATAAAACATTATTTGTCACGTCACATATATCTTTTTCAGATTTACTAGCTTTTGTTTCTCACACACGTTAGTTAACCTTTTATTATCTTTCAGAAGAATATGGTTACTGAACATTTGATTCAGGCAAATTAATTGGCAATTGGATATGTTTTCTGTGTTAACTCCAAAATAAAAAGGTTTACTTTGGTCATTAACACCAGTGCACAGTATGCGCTTATCGTTATATTTATCCATGAATATCTTTATCGGGTATAATTGATGGAGATCGTATCCAAGTATCTCTTCGAATACTATACAATCATACGAACTAACGTCATACGCACTAACGTCACACGAACTAACGTCATAACTTGTTATTTGAATAGTTATACCGATACCAAGCAACATGTTCAACGTAATTGCGTAATAGCCATTTTTTCCGCATTTGATTACATAACTGATTATAAAGACTAAGAAAAATTTTATTACAAGTATTATGGTTAGTACACAAGGTAACATGCCTTTCATGAAGGTATTATAGTTCTTTAGTATTAATTGAAACTAGATCTCTTTCAATTTTAATACTGTGTTCCGTAACATTTACTAATTCTGTTTCTTGTAAATCGCTTTTGTGTTGCTGTATTTTAGTATCACGCAGGTGTTTATTGGTTTCAAGTTTAAAACATAATTTTTCGTCGCTGAGATCAAAGAATTTCGCGGTTCTATCAGTGTTCTCTTCAGTTCAATCAATCATCAGTTGCACTACAATAAGCAATGATACCTGTCAACTTTTGTAGTGTACATAATTTTGTACTGCTCTGTAAAGGTTTTGTAATGTATATAATTTTGTACTGCTCTATTAACTTTTTGTAATGTACATAGTTTTGTACTGTTCTGTCAACTTTTTGTAATGTACATAATTTTGTACTGCTCTAATCTCATACAACAAATATTTTAAAGGTAAAAATTCGTTTATTAAGTCTGCTTTTTCTGTAACACAAAGCACATATAGTTTGTCAGTTTCAACTTTTTCATATGAGTCTGTGAATGCATCATCTATATGATTATGAATATGACTTTTTCCAAAATACGTCTGGTAGTAGAACGCCTCCTCATAATTGTTAAAAACGTTTGACACTGTTCTTGTTAGTGGCTTTTTATCAGTCCTAAGTTTGTGTTAAGAATAAATTTTCTCAGATGTATTAACAAGTACGCTGAATGAAAAACATTGTCAACCGGCTCCTTGGCATTACTCCTTATTAAATTAGCTGGGTTTCTAAAATATAGTACGTTGTATTTATATCCATAACATATATTATATACTGAAGGAAATATTATTGGGTTTTCACCTTTGTTTTCAACAATATACTGGGTGTAATCATGTACTGGTTACGCGCCATATGGCTGCCAGGTATCAAAGCAATTGAACACTGGATAGTATTAAATATCCATAAAATCACTCACATATCCTTTTCTTCAATCTGCTCCTGGTAATGGTGTCTTGCAATATTTTAAATGACCAGACAATGTACTGTCTTTCGATTTCTAGTATAGACTGATTGTAATAAAACAAATGATCTATGGTTAGCAATCCAATTAATAAATAATTATCAACTTCATGATACAACATGTACTTGTCTTTATCAACAAATACATTTGTATCAACGGATTTAGTGTCTGGATTTAGGATTATTGCAATAATATTTTTATACTTCCTTGTCAATGACGTACATTTACATCCCTGAAAATTTACATCTGGTGTTTAGTTCATGTTTTTCAGTTATGTCAAAAAATAACTTTACCATATTTCTGAGGTACTCAAATGTGATAAATTTTAGTTGCTCTGCGAATATATTATTTATATATATATATATATATATATATATATATATATATATATATATATATATATATATATAGATAGATAGATAGATAGATAGATAAATAGATTTCAGGGGTTGGGGGGGTGGGGTGGGTTGTTTGGCATGCTGCCTGGCATGTATTTTAAATTTGTAAAACTCTCCCGCATAATCTTACTGAAAATGTTTTGAAGAAATAAAGGCTTTTATAGACAGAGAGATAGACAGACAGACAGACCAATATTTTCTGTAGTATATTTAATTCCACATATCTCACATAATGTTTCTTGAGTTAGCTCAAATGTAGTAAAACGACCGCTTTCTTTAGCTTTCTAAATTGATGGTCAATATTTTTCCATGATTAAATTTAGATTTCCTTGTAATCAAAAACCAAATAATTTGCTATATATTCCCTTTTCTGTTCTTGTTAAAAATAGATCATCATCTAGTAAATCTTTTTCGGCAATTTCCAGATAAGGTGTTAACGTCAAAATAATTGTACAATTCACATAATCCTTATGGAATGCATACAAATCCCAGAAATAATTAGATGTACGCATTATTTTAATCAGCGTAGTAAACCTCACAGTATCACAGTCGTATGTTTCTCATCCTGAGATGGCAAACATCACAGTATCATAATCGTATCCTGAGATAACTTTTTATTATCTCACTACTTCGTATTACCTGATAATGAACCGCTCTGGTCCGATAATAATCTCCCCTTTTCAGTAATAATAATAATCTCCCCTTTCATCTTTCATTAATCCCTTCTTCGTTGTGAGCTTGTCTAGTTCTGCTTTGACGAGGCGGGTAAACATTACTAAAGAAATATAAAACTTGTTCGTGGTGTTCTTTTTGTTATGATAGGTTATTGTCTTGGTCAGAGAATTATATTTAGTTTGATCCGTGTATTTGATACCTTTTATCATGTCAGTATATTTGGTTGTGTGGTTGTTTATTTAGTTCCTGTATGGCATGATTTCCAAATAACGACCCCCAAACAGGGGTAAATTGCACTTGATGAAGCGATTCTACCAATTTTTTTTTCTGGCGCTCGTAAGAATCATTCCTCCTTATAATGGATTTCGATACAAATTTACTTGTTTCAAAGCAGAATTTTTTTTTCTAACATTTTAAAAGCCTTACTCCTCTAAGCTAGATTTGGTCAAAATATTTTGACGCTCTCGATCAAGCCTAGCTTAAATAGATATTATTTTATTAATAATAAAAATAATAATAATATTATGTAAATAAGCTGCAAAAGCATTAAAGCCCAAGAGAAAAACTGCAAGGCGTTAGCAGCTGGTAGGGTTTTTTTCATTTGTCACCAGCAACCATACGAATACAAAATTACTAAAATCATCGCGTGTCGAAAGAAATTAATCTGATTGACATCGTTCATTACAAAGGCCTGGATTGTTTAAGTGTGTTGCGAGCGGCTTAATCGGTGCAAAATTGGGAGATCTAAAGTCAACGACCTGTCATATCAGTTCGAATACGTTGATAAATGACCATCAGACAACAGCACACACAAGAGAATAGTTACCAAGAAGATGACACCAGAAGAAAAAAGAATAAGAAAAAATAAGGGAATATTTTAAAAGAGACCAGACATGTGATATCTGCAAGAAAATATGAAAATTAGAAACACAATATAGTCATCGCAACAGCAAACACTGTAATGTAAGCGGTCATTAGCAGTTAATTAAACAGAAATATTTTTCCAAATAGTTTTTTTTAAATGACCGCGTTTAAAAAGGTTTACAAAATATCTAGCATATAGTATAGATACATAAAATGGTGGGAAAAAAGATTAATCTAAAATTACTCATTTTAAAAAAAATGTAAGACAATGTATTTGTGGAATATATAATATAACCAAACTATACTTGCGCATACAACCGCAATAAATGCCACAAGATATATCAATATTAAGTAATTTACAAAAACTGATTTCGACAGGTAATAAGATAGAAACAATACCGCCAGAAATATTCAAATCAACTAATTACAGAAATTGCATTTACATCCTAATCAATTAAAAACAATACCACCAGAAAAACTTAAATTCATTAATTTAAGAGAGATAAACCTAAGTGATAACAAATTAAAAACAATACCACCAGACTTAGGCACCTGAATCAATTTAGAAATATTAAGTTATAATAAACTACGAACAATGCCACAAGAGACGTGTAAACTAATTAGTTTAGAAAAATTAAGTGTGCGTGGTAATCGGTTACAAACAATACTACCATACATATGTAAACTAATAATTTTTTTAAAAACGTTTTCGTGGTAATCAGTTACAACCAATACCACCAGAACTATGTATACTAAGGAATTTAGAAAAATTGTTTTTAAGTGGTGATCAGTTACAAACAATACCACCAGAAATAGGTAAACTAATTAGTTTAAAATTGATAGAACTGCGTTCTAACCAATTGCAAAGAATACCACCAGAGATACGGAAGCTAATTAATTAAAAATATATGACCCTGAGTTATGATCAGTTAACAGCAATACAGCCAGAGATGTATAAGCTAACTCATTTACAATGTATATACCTAAGTTATAATGCATTAAAAACAATACAACCAGAGATAAACAAGCTAATTAATTTGAAGGTATTAGATCTGCCGTATAATGAATGGAAAGTACAACCAGTAACATAACTTATTAATAATGTAGAGACATTTTTTATGTTAATAAATTGGAAGCAATGCCTGCAGAAATATGTAAGATAATTAATTCATTCAATCTCACACAAATACTTTTTGATTTACTTGAGACAGAAAATGATAATATGATTATTAATGAAACAAAACTCACACAAGTGATGGTAGGGGATACAGGATTGTATAAAATAAGTTTACCTCAATTCTTAGTAAGTATTCCTAAAGGAGGCCAATCCAGATAATTATATGCAGTAAGTAATATTGATTATGATGATTATCTGATTCTGAGAGGAAGAAGAGGCAGGGTGACTCATGTACAAACAAAATTTAGGGGGAAATTAACTATTGAAAAAACAGAACTTGAGCATAAAATAGAATCTATGACGGTGCATCCATCATTTGTTTAAAAAAGATTGTAGTGCTAAAGAGTTTGCATCAGATGGAAGCATAAGAGAAACGGAAACACAATATATTCTTTGGTTTTTGATAAATTCCAAAAATCAGATAACGTTGAGATATTGCCTTTAATCGAATAGTATGGTACAAATATCTCAATAGCATTAAAAACAGTTATTACTCCAAAAAATATGCAGTTAAAGATGCTTGAACAACAACTGGCCAATACTCTTTGTTTGCAAGAAGATGAATGGGTGATGTTGAACCCCAGTATGATGTTTTATCAATATAATCTTTAAAGTACAATTGTTGGAGTGGGTTTGTACCATATGAAACCAATGATATTCATATATTAGTGAAAGTTAGATTAAAAATAGATGCAACATTGTCCGTATTTGGTTTTGCTATTTAAAAATAGATGCAACTTTATTTTAACAATTTAATATAACCTTATAATATATAATGTTAGCTAATATTACATATATAAATCAATTGCATGCATATCTAGCTCGTTTATGTAGTGCATATCGCAAGAGTAATAAGTTATATGGTAATGCAAGTAAGGCGGTCATGTTAATATCATCAGTGATTGGAGGCTGTGCTAGTTTTAGTACAATACCTATTATACCTTTTTTGAGAATATAATAGCTATTACTTCAATTATAGCAACATCAATCAATAGTAGTTTGAAGCTGGATGAACAAAAATACTTAAATTTAATCATAGGTACCTGAAACAATTACTTATGTAAAATCAAATCAAGATTCTGATGACAAAGACTGGCTTTGGCTTTGTGTGGTTTAACACCGTTTTTCAACCATGATAGGCTATATATGGCGGCCAGTATATTTGGTGGAGGAAGACCCCGGGAATAACCGCCGACCCACAGGAAGTTACAGGCAAGCTTTCTCACATGTCCACGTTGGTCGAGCCCAGACTCAAACTCACGCGGACTGAGGTGCGACGTGTGGGTTATCTGTAGAGGCAAGCACCTAAGACCACTCACCCCTCTCCAAAACCCCCAACCCCGTCACCATGTGGGGGGTGGGGGGGTGGGGGATGGGGGTGAGGGGCTGAGGTCAAAGAAGTAATCAAATATGTTTTTGATAAAATGAAATAGTTTTAATCTATTCATAATTATGCAGAACCATTAGAAAAGTACCTGACACGTTATAAACTAAATGGCTATAAAGAACGACCATAAAGCAATATGAAAATGTTATTATTTCATGTAATAAATGTATCTAATGTAAATAATTAATTTTGATGTTGAAGAACCTAAAAAAGACAAACACCATTTCCTTTTACCTGATTGTCATTACCTTATCGTCGGAAGCATTGGTCAAGGAAAAACACATTTATTAATGAACCTTTTACTTAAATATCTTAATTATGACGAAATTAATTTATATACTATCAATAATAACCAAGCAAAATATGCCATGTTGGAAGAACTATGTGATACTATAGAAGAAGAAACAAGCCTACAAAATCCTCACTATATTCACACCTGAAGATGTTACTCCTATAGAAGAACTGGATAATGATCCAAATGTAATAATCATGTTTGATGAGGTAAAAAGTGATAATACTAATATGAATAGAATTGAAGAATAATTCAGTTTGAGTCGTAATAAAAGTTGTAACTCAGTCGTATTCTGATGTGCCAAAATACATTGGCCAAAAAACCCCAAAATGTTTTGTACTTTTTAATGGATTGAATAATAAGGACATACGTCAAATTTCATATGATATTGTTCTGTGATTTTGACAAAGAATGTTAGTCAATAAATACATGAAAGCAAGACAAAATCCATATAGTTTCTTTATTTTTGATAAACCAACAGTAAACATCCTCGAATGATACCACAATGGTTTCGACCATTTATATGTTGGTGGGTCAATATAATGACATTATTATATTTTATTTTACATTATGTTGCAATAAATATTATATAATATATCATTATAGATAACGAGTTTTGAATAACTTACTAGTGTGCAGAAACGTAATGAGATAGTTGAAACATGACTTGAAAAAAGAAAGAAAATTAAAGATAACATTTTACCCAAAAATAGGAAAACAAGAATTTGAACTGGAAGTTGCAGAACCAATGGATGAACCAATTAACAAACTAGTCGAACCAATTTTAAAAGTGCTAGAAGAAATCGAAGAAGGCGTCCTAAGATAAGATATGTTGGAAAAAAAGACACGTAGCCTAAACGTACAAAAACCAGAGTGCATAAGCTTGGAAGAAAGACAGCTTGAATATGTAATAGAAAGTTATCAACATTTACTACAACAATAAGGGAATTCACAACTCCTACAGAAGAGCAAGCAACACAAATACTTTCAGAAGAGCAAGCATAAGAAGAAGAAGAAGAAGAAGAATAAGATGAAGATTATCTTATACCTAAACTAGAACATCTTATAAAATCATATCAATTTCCAAAACCAAATTAATTAAAGGATGTATCTTATAAAAAACTTAGAGCCGTGTTAGGTGAAGAAGTAATGAAAACCAAATATCGTAGTCTGGATAAAGAAAAAGAAAGCATTAACAATTTATAAAGATATCATATATAAAGAAAAAAGTTAAGGCAAAAACCAGGTCCAATATTAGCTAAAGAAAAAAAGAAACAAGAAAAGGCACAGAGAATAGCTTATGAAACAGAGCAAAAAAGGGTGCAAACACAAGCCACGAAAGAGAGCAAGAAAAGCAAGCTAAAAAGACAAGCAAAAGGTACAGGACTGGAAATAGAATATGATTCCGATGCATATGTACCCAAGAAATCTTATACAGTGGATGACGATTCGTATTTTGTCATATTTTGGTAACTTGTATATCGACCCAAATAAACTATCTGAATTAAAATTGGAAGTATATAATCATGATGGCAAGTGTGTTTAAAGAAAGAATGTTGACTGTGATTTTATAGATCTGATAATGAAAAGATATAATAGTAAAAAGAATTATACAGACAAAGCATTAAACATTATCAAACAATTATGTAATTATCTGGGTTAAAAACAAAAATAACAGATGAAAAATTCAAAGGTATCAAAAATGGAGGCAATACGCCTTATTACAAGGACCCAATCCAATTACTTCAGCGATTACAAATAATATGTGGTAGAAAAACTGTGGGAAATAAAAGCAAATCTATTGATAATGAGAATTTGGAAATCCTAAATAAACTTTGTCATGATAACATAATAAGTAGGACTGAGTATACCCATATTTTTGACAGTTATATGTGATATTGTATAATTATATTATATAATAATGGAGTTTGAAGTATCATTGTTTTTAGATTCTGAGAACGCAACTTAATGAGTAAGTGAACATTTTACCGTGAACTTTAGCACACCAATACAGTTTGATATTAATAAAACGTTTAAAATAGCACTGAGCTCAGAAGTATGATATTCATGGCTTAATATAACATATTAAAAAAATGCTTGTCAGTACTATGATGGTACAACATATCTTGATATAATAGTACCATCAGGAGCAAATACTATAGTTGATATAAATAACACAAAAACATATTAACAAGTAATAAGTCAAAGCTTGCAGCGATACAAATTTAACAATTTTTTGATACACTAAGATGTAGAATAATATTAACGTATAATTACAAAATTGTTTCTAAATTAAGAACAGCATTCGAAACATATTAAGCTTTGATTCAAGAATAATAGGAGAAGGAGCAAATGAAGGAAATACAATAGTAAGCATACAGACATCAACACATTGTTAATACGATGTAGATTGGTAACACATACTTATATTATTAATACAAATAGTTATATTAATAATACAAATAGTTATAATTATAATACAAATACATGTAGTTATATTAATAATACAAAAAGTGGTATTCTTGATTTATTTACATAACATTCACCACAGATAGTTTCTTGAATATATGAGGGAATGAGTTCCAGTTGTCTAGTATTACAATGTATATTACATGCCAATCTAGGAAAGAGGTTGATCTAAATGGTGAACGAGTAACATATTATATTTCATTTTAAAAAAACCCAAATATAATGCACTTAATATATATATATATGCCAGCAATAATTTTCTTCTGTCGGTATTTTTGCTTTTATAAGAACAAGTTATCGTTATATATATATATATATATATATATATATATATATATATATATATATATATATATATCGATAACTTGTTCTTATAAAAGCAAAAATACCGACAGAAGAAAATTATTGCTGGCAATATATTTGGTAATGTGCTTGATGCAATCAAACTGGCCTTTCTCAAGTGGCAGTAAAGTGGTATTGAGTATGTTACCTGATGTGAAACCCCTAGCATTGAAAATTGCAGCAAAGCTATCGAAGAAACTGAAGGACAAGTTCAGCAACAAGCAAAACAGTTAGGGTCTAATGTTAGGGAGTTACGGATTTTTTAAAATTGTAAATCTCAATGTTCTAAGTATTGTAGGTGGAGATCTGAAAACTTTTGTATGACATCGTCAAGGCCAGGGCTATAACATATATAACGGAGTTTGAGTTACACTCTCTGGTCTTGCCTCAGGGGTGGGTTCTGTGGGGATGCTGCCCCTGGTCCACATCCTGGGAACTGTTGAGATCCCCACACGATAACCATATATAGGTTTGAAGGACATGAGACGAAAACAGACATGTATCCAATACAGACCATGGGTCATGCCCCTTAGGTTGGGGATTTGCCCTAGGGTCATAGCTTAGAAACAGTTAAGATTCCTACTTTCTAACCATATATTGGATGAAGAAGATGATACGAAATGAAACATATGTCGAGTACAGACCACGAGGAAGGGTCTTTGGTCCTGCATCATAACTTGGAAACTCTCGAGATCCACAGACTATATATATATATATATATATATATATATATATATATATATATATATATATATATATATATATATATATATATATATATATGAAGAGCATGAAACAAAATTATACATATATCAGACCATGGGTTGTGTCCTGGGGATGTGAACTTGATCCTGACTCATAACTTGGAATCTATTAAGATCTCCACCCTACAAACATGTACACATTCAATGATCACAGGGGGATAAATGCACTTGTACATCCAATACATGTTCTAGGTCATGCCCCTGGAGTAGGGGACATGCCTCTGGGTTTGTAAATTAGAAACTATCAAGATTCCCGTCATATAACCAAAGATACACTTACTGAATATGACAAGTATGATATACATGTACAGAATTGAAACATCTGCCCCTGAATTACGCCATTACCCTAGTGGCATATATTGGAAGTATGGTGATATGCAATGACATGCCATTTGACTAATTCTAGTCTCTTTCTGTATCTCACTTTGGAGTACATCGAATTTCATGTTTACCAAAGGAATTATCCAGTGTTAAAATTATGCAAGTGACACTGTCCATATGCTTCTTGAAAAAAAAAGGTGGAATCATGTAACCAGTGTGCATAGTTACTTGCATACTTTTGTACAAAATCTTCCGAAATTGTTTTGTTTGGAACGTTTACTGAAACCAGCTTGCTGGCTGGATGATATTTTGTAAATTTACACATTGGAACTAGAGGGTGTGTTGTCGTTCTTTCTTGAAGGTCAAGGCCACAGATCAAGGTTACATTTACTTTTAGTGCGCTGATTGTAACTCTAAAAATGATATAATTGGTGGTAGGAAAATTGGTAAGTGTGGAAAATAGAGAGTGTATCTTATACCTATCATGTGTATCAACAGCATGGTCCTATCAGTAAGATCAAAGTCACGTGTGAAGCGCACTAACGTTTTGTATTAGGACTGTAACTCTAAAGCCATTGAATGTAATGCATTGAACCTTGTGTTTATGTCGTAAGTTCTGAATGTGTCGTTTATTTTCCACAGTGTTTCCATCAAGGTTCAGATCATAAATCAACATTATTTATTTTTGCCAGGGTTCTAGCTCATAAATTCTCAAGAATAGTAAGACTGAGATGAAACTTCACTTTGACTCAAGGTCATGTCACATAGTCCACTTTTATGATCCAATTTTCAAGGTCAATGTCATTTTTCATGGTTGGTCTGTAGCTCCGAAGTTGTTTAAGTAATGGATGATGTGCCTTGTATCACTATCAAGATCCTATCTGTAAAGTTAAGGTAAGTCATCTCAAGGTTACTTGCTTGTAATGTCTCGGCTGTAGCTCAAAAGCCATTAAAAGTGTTATTATCAAAAATTGTACACATTTACTTCTTGACCTTTATTTACGACTTTCACAATCTTAGTCTCAAGATAATGGTCACATGTCAATGTACCCATTTTTTTTGCCATGTCTTGACCTATAAAACCCATATTTAAAGAGATAAAACTGAACATGTTCATATCTATGATGACCGGACATTTTTTCATATACCACATTCATGTTTCTGTCTTTGCATCCAGGTTTTAGCTCTGAAGCTGTTTAAGATATGGGGAAGAATGTATGTATATTGATATATAATGACTAGAGAGTGTACTGCATACCATGTTCTGTGCCATTTCTCAAGGTCAATGTCAAGGCATGAATACTTACTTTTGATGCTGTGTAACTCTGGTGACATGTTAAATTATGACATGAATCATGTCATAATGTTTTAATAGGCATGTATTAAGTTGGGCATATTATACTAAGGCATTGTCCATCCATCTGCTGTCAATCATTGTATTGCCATACAGCCCATAGCTTTGTAAACGCTGAAGAGATTTTCACGAAAATCTACCTATTCATATATCCTGAATAGATGGTGTGTCACATACCATAGCCAGGTCCCATGTCTCAAGGTTAAATTCACTTGAAGGCAAGGGAAAATGTAATTATGTGACTTGTAAATTGTCTGGACTATAACTTTTGAACTAGTGAAGATATTTTAATGTATCTGGACTTGACAATGTCTCGCATATTTAGTCATAGCCCCCTGTTATCAAGGTCAAGGTTAAAACAAGGGATAGTACAAGTCAGTGGTCTGCTTCCTTATCCAGGTTGTCACGTTTTAACTCCTTTTGATGAAATTGTACCTAGCTCCACACCTTATCATGTTGCTGGCACGTTTGTAGCTCAAAGGTCAAGGTCATTGGTAGAGAAAAGGTCATGAGATAGGGGCATATAATGTGCAGTGTGATACCCTTATTACTTACAACCTCAAGGTTGTGTCACATGTTTTCGTGCCACCTTCAATATCAAAGTTGTAGATTTTTAGGGGGTACTCTCCAGGCTTTTACGTACTGACACATATGGATAGGGACTTTAACCCATGTGATACTGATGTGACATTTTTTATATTTTGAGTATGTCCGCCTTTGCCGCCTATGTGGAGGTTTTCTTCAACTTTCTGTGTATGAGGCTATTGTGGCATTGGGTTAAAAATGCATAGAAGAGAAGGCAAGCATACATGCTGCTTTTCTGAATATTTCTTGTTTAAAATAACTTTCCATAAGTTTAATATGACACATTCGTTGGTACCAACGAACTCTTCACCTGAAAATTTTGGTGAAGTATGCTAAGAATGATGAGTGTTTCCAACTGATAGGACCTTCATAAAGAGTGAAATATGACACGTACAATATCGTACATTATTCATTTGTCATCTCTCCTGCATGACCTTGGGGAGTGACAGAGTCTTTATTTCTATAACAACCAGATCATACATATGTTTTTGACATCTAAAAAGGCAGCTATATTTGGTCAAACTTGCCTGGAATATTTTTAGCAAGTTTTGTTTTGATGACTTTCATAGTAACCATTCAAATGCAATAGCTTCCAGGTAGACAATATATTGTTCACATCTCGAAAAAAATACACTGATCGAATTTTAATCAAAGAATTGGAAGAAATACTTATCATCACATGATCTACCAAAAATGTGTGTCTCTTGGTCACAATGGCAGCTAGGTGAGAAACATAATTTTGACATCTTCTCCAAAACCACTTAATTTAATGTTGTCAAACTTATAGGAAATGTTCCACGTGACATGTTCAAGGCAATGTTGTTTCTAATAGACTCCATAGCAACCATTTGGTTTTTACATCAAACAGGTGGAAAACATATCTTTACATTTTTAAAATTACTGTGGTAATTAGAATCAAATTTTATAATAAAAAACTATTTTCTTTTTGCATTTTCTACAACAGTTGAATCTTTGGAGGCCTATAAACAGTTCGCTAAATTTAATGCAACCAGGAGAAAAATGTCTTTGAACCTAGTTTAACCTACAAATTGCTATTATATTTGACTTTGAGTTGAATGTGAGCCTAGTGAGCCATCTCATGCCCTCTTGGGCCTCTTATACTTACTTATTTGTGTCAAAGTAAGTTTTATAATCCCTTATACAATTCACTTCATATTTTGAAAAGGAGGCAACCATTGAATAATGGCCATTACTCAAGAGTTCCGACCTTTTCAAAATATTTCCTTTTTGTACTGTCATGTCAATAAGCAGGTTGTATATTGGATTTACTTTGTAATCTGTGTGTGTGTGTCCATCTTTCTTGTTCATGCTATAACTCCTATACTGCTTCTCTTATTAACATCAAATCTGCACTGTGGGTGAACTTAGGATGAGTATGTGTTATGCACCATGTCACTGTGAACTACTTTCCAGGAGTTACTGAGGAAAAACAAATTGTTAACAAAATTGCATCTGGTCTCTCATTCCACTACCTTTTAACCTATTGCCACCAAATTTGGATTAAAGGTACATCTTAAGATGAATGTGTGTTGCTTGCCAGAGCTAGATTGCTCTGAGCTAATTTCCGGGATATATTAAACTTTCTTATAGCTTGTACCCATCCTGCCTGTCTGGGCTCAGATTCCAAGATATTAAAATATATTTACATAAAACTTGTACTGTGTGTGCATAATGTGATGAACATATGTTGCACACAAAAACTGGATTACTGTACATAACATTCTCGAATTTATTAGCAATTGCTTAGATTTGTATCTATGCTACAATATCAACGCCTAATCTATTGTAACCAAACCTCTGCTGAGAGCAAGATATAGTAGTCTTGACACCTATGGATTAAATCCAGTATAATACTACTCAATATCAGACCTGTCGGCATAAGATAACAAAAGTAAAAGTAAAACCTTTACAAGGTGTAGATGCGTATATTTTTATAGAAACTGGTATACGAGGTGGTTTACAAAAAAATACGCAAATTCAAACAGTGAATAGTATGTTGATCAAGATAAAAAATAAAAATAACAGAAATTATGATAAATTAAATCTAAAATCATGTACTATCAAATTTTGTATGATAATTTGTATGATTCGGCTATGTGTGAATATCTTTCAGCATCAAATTTCCGATGGGCAACATAAGAAGAACTTGTCCACATTGCCGATACAGATTCATTTTTAATTCATGTTGAGACTGACGATTTTTACAAGATCTGAAGGAAATGAACAAATATTTTGATACAGGTAATTATCCTCTTGATAATAGTTATCAAATTCCTTTACAAAAAAAATAAAAAATAAAAAAATAGATGGTTGAATGAAAGATGAAATAGGTGGTATCCCCTTTTTGAAGTTGTCAGTCTTCGATCAAAAATGGATGCTATACAAAGTTCAGATTATATAACAAAGAACAATAATAACAAATAAAATTTAAAATCAACATTAAAGAAGGTGTGTAATTGAATAAACAAGTATGTAGTGAAGAAATACATAAAATTAGAAGAATATATGGACTCCTTATTTAATGTAAAGCAGTATACCTATAAAGTTAGACATATTTGATCCTTTGAACAATATCATGTGCCAAAAGTTATTATATTCATTCCAAGATAAAGCAAGACTTCTAAAAATGCATTGGAATATGTGCCGTATGACTATATATAAACCAGCTAAGATTTTTTCTGTCAGCAAATATTGTCTTTAAACATCTTAGCCTGAAGTAATAGATGTTTATTTGTAATAATATGGGTTATATCCTCTTTTTTTCATAAAAGCTAAATATTCACGCTTTATTTTCCTTCAGATTCTATCTTATTACCTTCATAAAGCCTTTTTTAACATTCTCTATCACATTTTTTACATTTCAAATTATCATATCGTTTACTAAATTGTGTTTCTGGTTTAAAGAACAACAAACAAATTAAACTCATAACAAACAAATATCACCGATTCTTTGAATCCATGTATTTACCGTAAATTTATTTCAATCATTCAAAATTATATATGGGAAAAATCCGAAAAAGAATTCTTTTAAAGTAGGTATATTACAAATTTTATAAGTTTATTATATCTTAATATTTACCTTTTTACTTATCTTTCTTCACGTTGTTTAGAGTTTTTATGATTTCAAAACATATCAGACTTGATCCACTTTCCACACTCGCACTTTGCTCTATCAAGACATGACATTCCCATTTTGCTCAAATGATATTATTTACGTAATCAAAAACTATTTGAATATAATGACATAGTTCTACAATATTTTTAATAGAACAATATTTGCTAAAACAAATCTCATATTTTTCAATATGATTAACTAGTAACTTAGGTCCTAACTTTAGTAAAAAGATTTTTTTCCTTTGTTTTACAGTTAATACGCACTGCAAATGAGTCCTGACGTCCAGTAGAAGCGTCCCAATGTAATTTTTTGTACTTAAAATCTGATCTTTAAAGCTTTTTTTCTATTTTTAACAATGTTTCGTTGAATTTAAATGAGTCATGTAGTTAGTTCTACAAATTTGTATTCCACATTCAAGTCTTGGCTTATTTATGTAACATAATTTCTTGTGATTTTCTAATTCTTTCGAAGAATAGGTATGCCACGTACAATTATGACAAATATTAACTCTACAATTATGTTTTGTGATTTTTTTTTTCTCAATATAGCTTCCATTTTAGTAATTGGCGTATAATGACCGTTATATAATAGTAAATTATAGTAATTACATTTCTGATAATTATCACTTGAATATGATAGTGGTAATTTTGTTTTCCTTTTACTGGTTGATAAACTAATACAGAAACACCTAAATCTTTCTCATTGAATGGAGGGTTTTTAATTGGTATTGGGCATACTTTTAAGTATTCTTTTGTATGGCGTTATATTATAATTAAATGGTCTATCTCTATGGTCAATTGCTGGATGTTTATTGCTGCAATTGAATAAAATAAAGCAATAATCATCATTATTGTTTTGCATTTATTACAACTTTTTGTCAACAACCCGACCTGGTATAATTTGGTGTTTATTTCGGTTTAAAGAACCTACACATCCACTATATTTTAAAACAATTTTTATAATTTTCTTTATTGCTACTACTGAACGTTCTTGAGCAAGAATGTTACTAATTTGAAATGTTATGTCATTCCCTAACTACGTATATTTTCTTTTTAAATTTGCATATTTAAACAACTTTATTGAGTTTGTATTTGCACGATATCGATAGGTTTTAGATTGATATGTATACAAGAGATCCATTCCCATAAATATTCTTGTATTATCCTCTTTATCTTTGTTGCATAACTTTTAAAATGTTTTCTTTCATCAGTTTTTAAAGTATAAGTAGTAGTCTATTACATAATGATTACT
This sequence comes from Margaritifera margaritifera, assembly GCA_029931535.1. Taxonomy (NCBI): domain Eukaryota; kingdom Metazoa; phylum Mollusca; class Bivalvia; order Unionida; family Margaritiferidae; genus Margaritifera; species Margaritifera margaritifera. The sequence continues at coordinate 1,178,713 of JAQPZY010001143.1, read as the reverse complement.
AATTTTACAAAACTTATAGTCTTGCACCCATATTCCATCGGCTTCATTTTCTATTGAACAACCGAGTTTTCGTGTTTTGTTAGCAAACATTTCCTCTGTAAATAATCTAGGAAAGTTTATTTGTCTTCTAATATAATTTAACAGTCCGCATTCTTATTTTATTTCTGAGATTTTTATAATTTGTGTTGTCGCTTTTATTGAGCATTCAGTTAAATATAAATTATTTAAAAGAATATATTTTTCATAGATTTTCTTTCTTAGACTTTTAAAGCATTATACAGTACTATCGGAATATATATTTTTTCTTTTAAATAAATGATACAGTACTAGCGATTAGAAAATTTCCTGAAAAAAAGTTATTTTCGTTAGTATAAATTTTAGATCAGAATATTTCAAATAAAGTCAAATTAACGAAGAAAAGGGAACATTTATAAAATTAACTGTTTTGATGAAAATTTTAAGGAAAAGGTTCAAATATTGAAATAAAGCTAAAAATTATAAAAACAAAATTTGAAACGTGTTTTGATGATTTTTTTTTAAAAGGGTCAGAAATAAAAACAAATGGGTAAAAGCGAATGTATTAAGTGGTCAATGATTCCCATATCATGTAGACCTCCTCCTCCTACATATTTGATAAAAAAGATATTAAAGAGATTATGTTCTTGGCTTTTAAATTAGGTAAAAGCAATAATATTATGTTAAAAGCTAAAAGCTTTATAAAAATCCATTTTAAAACTTTTTCGTGCAAGTTTTCAAAAAATAACGAGGAAAATAAAAAAATGGGTGAAATTTTAATTTTTTTTTTACAAATAATGTGGTTCAACCCTCGCATAAGATATACTACTAAGGTGGTACACAAACCACGAAGCGGATGCGCCCGGTTGTGGTTATCATTTTGTACCTTTGTCGAGGGTTCCTGTTTTACGGACAGCTCTGTGAATATTTATTCTCTTGTAACTCATGCTTTTGAGGTACCTCCTTAGTTCTGCCAGCCTGTTTTAGCAAGTCATTTGGTTGGAACAGACGCAATTGATACGAATGCAGAGTCCGTATGGAAGGGTTTGGAATGTGTGACTTGGATGGCAGCTGCTTGGTAGTAGATATTGATGAGAGTCAGCTGGTTTGCAGTACAGGTAAGTTTGTATGTTCCCGTTAAGAAGTGTGGACTGGATATCAAAGAAAAAACATCTGAATTACTTGATGACTACAATATAGGATCAATTTTATTTGGTCGGCTACAGTGGTGTGTCCTTGGGCAAGGCACTTTGTTCCAATTGCCTCGGCACTAAATAACCTATTTGTGTTGCTGTGACGTAAAACAATAAATCAAATCATTTGCAACATTTGTATATGGAAGTCATGACTTGCCTTTCAGCATAAAATGTACCTATGTAGATGGATTTTATCAATCAGAAGAAGTCAAAACCTGCTTCATCAGTATTTTATCTTTACTATCACATAAATCAAATTCTAATTGTGATATATATTATGAATTAACTACACAACTGACGTAAACAGTGCTTTACTATTGGGATCGTTCTGGCTGTGAGTAATGTAATAATCTGTTACTCTTAAGTCCGTCCTATTCATGCAGTGTATCCCAGTAAATTCAGCGTGCGCCTCCAAAAGCACAATTATTATTGCGTGAACTACTCAGTGAATTGACATACTCTGCATCAACAATTCTCGATCTGGAATCGGCGATAATTATTGCGCGCACAGGTGGCATAGCATTGTCGTCAGTTAAAACCGGCAAACGAAAACAAATTCATAAATACCCGAACCTAGACCGCTGTTTGTCTTTTGAACCGCACCTTTGTTTGTCGTTTGTTTTGTAAATGACCACATTATTATTTTATTCCCATTTACAAGGAATGCTTATGCTTGCAGAAAACTGATGAATTTTACCATTCTATATCTCTACATGCTCTATATTCCCTCTAGTATTATATTCAAAAACGGCAAAATTGTATCAATGCAAGTAAAGAAATTGTTCATTCGTGTAATAAACAGCAGAAATTTGAGGAGTGAACCTTACAGTGAGTGTTACTTACTTGATAACAACTTTGTATTATCATCAAGTCTGCGATTATAGGAAAGATTACGTTGTTTTGATCTGTTTGGAATTAATTTTTTTGTTCGATTTTTTTTTTTTCCTTTCTTTTTTTTTTTTGTTGTTGTTTTGTTTTGATAAATATCTCAGAGAAACGCGGAGTGATACACGTGTTTGCCATTTAAGCTATTGAGGCTTTGATTTTCAAAAGCCCTCTAATATCCAGTCATCCTTTGTTGAGTGCTTTGATATGGAAATTTATTGTCACGTCTTTTCTTGTTTATGTTTTAGCAGATTGTTGTATAATTTGCATCAAGTTGATCAACTGGTGGTCACAATGAATACATTTACTTGTCCTTATATAATATAAATGTGAGTTTTCGAGTTTTTTTTTGACAGAGCATCGATATTGATTCTTTCCTGCTGTAACGTAAACAAAAGTATGTTCACATTATTAAATGAATTTTTGAAAGTGGTAAAAATAAAAAACATGTAAAATTATTGAAAATTGTGTAGAAAATACGGATAAGATCATTGTAATTATTTCCAAATTGTTCATAGGCACTTGATGTCGGAACTTCATTGAATATCAACGTACTTGGTTTATCTTTTTCTCTTTGCATAATATAATGATGGCCACTTATGACGTGTCACGACCATGATGACGTCATAAATCTTACTGTTTTTCCATAGACTATATAAAGGATATCTACGTTTTTTTAGTAAATATTTATAGGTTACTGCATTTGTATGGGAAAATATGAACGAGTTTTTTTTAGCTATACTGCACGACGGGATGATTTATGTAATTACATCATCAAGATGGGATGATTTATGTAAATACATTTTCAAGATGAGATGATTTATGTAATTACATCATCAAGATGGGATGATTTATGTAATTATATCATCAAGATGGGATGATTTATGTAATTACATCATCAAGATGGGATGATTTATGTAATTACATCATCAAGATGGGATTATTTATGTAATTACATCATCAAGATGGGATGATTTATGTAATTAAATCATCAAGATGGGATGATTTATGTAATTACATCATCAAGATGAGATGATTTATGTAATTACATCATCAAGATGGGATGATTTATGTAATTACATCATCAAGATGGGATGATTTATGTAATTACATCATCAAGATGAGATGATTTATGTAATTACATCATCAAGATGGGATGATTTATGTAATTACATCATCAAGATGAGATGAGTTATGTAATTACATCATCAAGATGGATGATTTATGTAATTACATAATCAAGATGGGATGATTTATGTAATTACATAATCAAGATGGATGATTTATGTAATTACATCATCAAGATGGATGATTTATGTAATTACATAATCAAGATGGGATGATTTATGTAATTAAATAATCAAGATGGATGATTTATGTAATTACATCATCAAGATGGATGATTTATGTAATTACGTGTTAATTGTACAATTAACTGTTTTGATTTACTACCAACCTTAGGACACAGGACGGAAATCATGCGTGGGGAAAATGTATGCCATTTTAGACCCGATACTACAATACGTGCTAAATATATTATATCCGGTTAAAATCATGCTGGAGAAGGTACTAAAGAAAATATGTCGTGAAAATATTGTAGCGGGATACTTGAACATTAATAATAATAATAATAATAATAATAATAATAATAACAATAATAATAATAATTCATGCAAAGAGTTAAGGAATATATTATTGTGTAAATATTGTCGCAAGGATTGCGTACTGATAAACTGACACCTGACTGGAATTTCGACAAGATTGTACTGGGAAGGCTTTATATATATATATATATATATATATATATATATATATATATATATATATATATATATATATATATATATATATATATATATATCTGATTGAAGTTATTTCAAAATTGAAATAATCGAATTCAGGTTCAATGTATACGAGAATATAAAATTGAGTATAAAAAAGTCGCAACAAAACTTATTTTGCAAGCGCTTACATGGCTACATAGCTTCAATTAGTTTTTTAGGCTGACACTGTCACATAAAGGTAGACTTAGAACTCAACATTTGCAATTTGATATAAGTATGTGTTGTGATTCTTTTCATATTCAATGGTAGATAGATAGAGAGAGAGATAAATAGATAGATACAAAGATCGAGTTAGATGCAATGACTATAGTAATAATAGGTAACCATGGAAGAAGGAAAGAAAGAAAAATAGAAAGAGAACAAATTCTTAAAGAAAACATATCTTAATGGTAAAAGTAAAATGAAAGATAATTTTTACTTTTTAAGGCTGACTCAAGTTATTAGATGCCCGCTCGACGAAGTCAGCCTAGCCTTATATTAATGTCGTGTTCCGTCCGTCCGTCTGCTGTCCTTCCGTCAACAATTTTGGTTTCGGCACAACTTGTTGGATTTTAACCAAATCTGATATGCAGCCGTATATTGTTGAGACCTCGAAAGAGTTCGATTTTGGGCCTTCTGTGTCATTATTTAGATGAGTTTTGGCCCATGATTGCTTGTCCTCCTCGCCTTCGTTTCCGCAAACTAACTTTAACAAGGGCTACTGGATTTCAGCCAAATTTCCAATACAGATCTATATTGATGAGTCGTTGAAATAGTTCGATTTCCAGCATTTAACGACTTTATTTATAGGAGCTATGTCATTGGATTGCCTGTCCTCCATAAATGTTTGAAAGCGGGTGCTTTTAGTTATTTCAAGTACTGCGTCATCAAAATTGAAATCCTGAGTGGCGTCACAGTCCTCTGTGTAATAGCCTTCACTGCTGAGATTTATTTTTAAACATTCAAGTTTTCAATTAACGTATCATAGTTTTTATCTGAAAAAAGCAGTATTGTTGTGTTTTACATACCTGAATTTTATATACCTCTCTCACTGTTTTTCGGAAACATTGTTTTATTGGCAAGTTTGAAGTCCTTCTTGTATTCGGTGTTAGCATAAAACAGCCTGCATCAATTATGTCATCAGCCGCGAACTCCATGTAAACCATAATGTTGTAAAAAATTATATCTGAAACTGGTTCTAGTTTAGTATCTGGAAGAGTATCATATTTATTCTCATATTCTCTGCAAACAACAAGCTAGATCTTTCAAAATGTAACTGTGTACATATTTGCTCTACAAATTCAAATCTGTTGCCAATACTAAACGGCACATGTCTGTCATCTTTACTCTAACAGGTAAATTTCACTTTACGTTACCGCTATTTTTATTTGCAATTTTTGTAATTCATTAGATGTTTACATTTGTGTGTTTATAAAATACATGTAAGGAAAGGGGCGGTAGACTTTTGGCATCTCACGGCTTATATTGAAGACTTATTAATGGAGCTGGTGAAAAAAAATTTCTAGATTACTTTGGAATCGGTAAATCAGACTTGTATCGAAATCTTCATCATTGATTTTTTTTAACAAGCAATATTTCAGTATATATCTCATCATTAATTTTTTACAAAATTATTTTGTTTTGTGTTCTTGCAGAAGCTGTTGTCACTTCAGACACGTCATTGTTGTGTGCGATTCTTTGAGGATAGGAGTTGTTGCAAAGCAACGTCCTCGACGCAGACTATGACTCTGTATCCGTACTGATATTCTGTACACTGCTGTTTCTGCTGCGCTGTTCATTGTGCTAGCTCAGCTGTTTGATAGACTACTGGAAAATCTGACCTTCACTAGTGGTCTCGAAATGGTCCCCTACCACTATGCGCAATGGTAATAATTTCAAATTATAAACAGAAAAGAAAATACTGTCTGGTTTAATCCGGTTGAGTTCGCTCGCACTGTCATATACATAGCAAGACATAAATTACAAGTGGGCTCGCGCTCTCATATGCACGGCCAGAAAAAATCGCATGTTGTCTGACACACTCTCAAAAATCGCATGTTGTCTGACACACTCTCATATACATAACCAGAACAAAAAAAAATTCAAGTGGGCTCATACTCGGTATTACATATCCAGAGAAGCGAGTAGACAGCATGAAAGAGTGCAATAATTTGAATTTATCAGTGGTTCATTTGGCTTTGCATTTATTGTGCATGGACTGCTACCAACGCCAAAGAGATCGTGCTATTTTAATATTTTCAAGTGGCCACGCACTCTCACATGCTATCTACCGAAGTACATATGTATGCATTATATTTATCTGATCAGTATATGCGTACATCCATCCATCCAAGTCTATATCCATCCATTCGTCCATCAGTCTATGCGTCCATCCATCCATCCAAGTGTATATCCATCCATTCGTCCATCAGTATATGCGTCCATCCATCCATCCAAGTGTATATCCATCCATTCGTCCATCAGTATATGCGTCCATCCATCCATCCAAGTGTATATCCATCCATTCGTCCATCAGTCTATGCGTCCATTCATTCATTCATCTAAGTGTATATCCATCCATTCGTCCATCAGTCTATGCGTCCATTCATTCATTCATCTAAGTGTATATCCATCCATTCGTCCATCAGTCTATGCGTCCATTCATTCATTCATCTAAGTGTATATCCATCCATTCGTCCATCAGTCTATGCGTCCATTCATTCATCCATCTAAGTGTATATCCATCCATTCGTCCATCAGTCTATGCGTCCATTCATTCATTCATCCAAGTGTATATCCATCGGTTCGTCCATCAGTCTATGCGTCCATTCATTCATTCATCCAAGTGTATATCCATCGGTTCGTACATCAGTATATGCGTCCATTCATTCATCCATCTAAGTTTATATTGATCCATTCGTACATCAGTCTATGCGTCCATTCATCCATCCATCTAAGTTTATATTGATCCATTCGTACATCAGTCTATGCGTCCATTCATCCATCCATGTGAGTGTATGTCCATCCGTTCGTCCATCAGTCTATGCGTCCATTCATTAATCCATGTGAGTGTATGTCCATCCGTTCGTCCATCAGTCTATGCGTCCATTCATTCATCCGTGTGAGTGTATGCCCATCCGTTCGTCCATCAGTCTATGCGTTGATGCATCTATGAGTAACTATATTACAGTGCAAGACATATGACTTAGCTACATGTAACATTTGGAGGAAGCCGAAAAAAATCCAGTCTTATGCGTGCGGACGTGTTTGCCGGATTGACCCATGAAAACTTAAGACAATTGCATATTCGACATTTCATGAACAAATATTTGTATCCCAAAGAGTGATTTGCTGATTAATTACTCATACGATTGATTTTAAAATTATTTATTATTTACCTATAAATGATACCTTGCTCCAATTCATCATTCTGTTCCGATAATCTGATATAGACATCTGTATCACCTATTAGTTTTTTTTTTTTCAGATTTCGTATCACAACAGTCGAACACACTGGAAGTTTCTTATAGCGGCACATGAATAACTCTAACAAACCCTATTCTTGAGACGTTATTATAAGTTACACAATCGAAACCAGTGTATTATGTAAATAATTATGCATAATTTAAAAATTCATACAGAAAAAAAGTCCAGCAGTTTTTTGGCAAGATTTAAAAGCATACTGAACTACTGCATACAATTTGGATTGTGAAATGGGTAAAATGCTTCGGTCCGCTAAACTAAAGAATTGTAACATTATTGTCAATGACTCATATTTAAATATTGCCTCTTCTATATTCTGTACTTCTTCTTTCAGACCACCAGGACCAACCAGCTGTCCTAATAATCCAGTTCCAGTGAAAGCAAATGATGATATAACTGCACTTCCTATGAATGCCATGCTATTTAGGAATAACAAATTCTGATTCTATGAATGACATGATATGTATGAATAATAAATTCTGATTCTGTCATTTGTATATCCTATTCTTATTTTTGGTTCTTTGAAAAGCACATCAGCATTTGGATCTGTTATTCATAGTTCTACTAATATATATGAATCGTCAGTACAGTACTTTAATTTTGTTTTCGTTAATGGAATACTAATTGCTGCTTCTTTTGTAAAATTTAATTCATATCTATTCCCTGATGTGCTAATTTGATTTCGACCATCAACTAGTAATATTTGTACTATGGAAATACTTGAACTTAAATGTCCATTATATTCTAGATTTTTCAATATTGAATAAACAATAGATTTCCTTATTTGAAAAACCTCTTTTTAAGATAAAACAAATGCATATATATATATTCAATTTAAATTAATGAAATGTGCAAGTTTGATATTCTATTATCAAGAATAGTAGAAGTTATTTCTTTATTAAAACAATTATTATTTCAAATATTGTAACAATTTGATCACTTTATATTATATAGATCATTATAAACAACAAATTTATATAGAGTTATAATTATCTCATATTTGTTATAACATAATATCAATCTCCTGTTTATATTTGTCAGTTTGTACATTGATTTTGGTAACTAGATCATGAAACTGATTGTCTGTATCCAGTAAAATATTTTGTGTATTCCTAGATTCTGAATTCACTCTATTTATCCTTATTAAGGAGATTTTGTTTATACTATTTCATTTTATTTCATCAGTATTATCTTCTATTTTTAATTTCATTACTAATATCTTCTATTTTATCAGCAATTACTTCTAGAATATGATGGTCAATTGTGTTTTATCGATTCTCTATGTACAATCTGATGGTAAATTGTGTTTTATTGATTCTATATGTACAATATGATGGTTAATTGTGCTTTATTGATTCTATATTTAGAATATGATGTTCAATCGTGTTTTATTGATTATATATCTACATTGTGCTTAGTATATGTATTTACATTAGTATAATCGTCATGCTCAGATTCTAGTCCTTTCGATAGATTTGTACTAGCAGACATTAAATCATTGAGATCAGTAAATCTTGTATTAACAGTTTGTTTATATTTGTCTCACTTAGATACTTTCTAATCTAGATCTATTTTTAAGTGTCATGTTGTTTTTTTGTCTTCTAATTGTAAAGAATTAAATCTGTCATTCATTTCCTCCAGCTTTGTCGTATCAGCTTTCAATACTTCTTGACTGATTTTCTTCCTTATATTTGTTCAACTTTTGATGCAGCTGGTTTTGTTTCATCTAATTTCTGTTGATCATGTATTGTCTGTGATTGTAGTCTTTATTTTTCAATAAATAAATACTGAGTATCATTTATAAATTTTTAAGCATCATTAATCTATTTTTTAATTTAAAAAAAAAGTTTTAAATTTTTTTAATTTTTGTTTATTTTTCGTTTTTTTTAAATTGAATACATGATTTCAAAACTCAGCTTATCTATTATTAACTACTTGATCAACGCTCTTATTTACATCATCTGATTTGTCTGTTGGACCTACTATATTCTTCATCCTAAAATTTATAGCATTCATATACAAATTTACTGCGTCCCGTATGTGCTTAACAGCACCCAATAAGTGCTTGGCGTCCCGTGTGTACTTGTCAGCGCCCAATTAGTTTTTGGTGATGACCAGTGAGTGGAAAGTTTACTGGATCATCTCACGCAATGCATTTGCATAGAAAGTCACGAGCTTGGTTTATAATAATAGAGTATAAGATTGTAAGATTTGTATAACGATTATCCTAAGTTTATCATCTCTCTTTGTGGCATTATAATTATCAATAGGAACTAGATCAGTTTTCTGTTCTGCTTAATAATTGGATTGTGCTTATGGGTTGCTGTTCGTCTGGTTTGATTTTACATATTTATTATTGATCTTTTCATCATTGTTATCATTTACTATTTTTCTGTACTCAACTCTATCTGTCAGAGGTTTCGAATCTTTATTAGAAATTTGTACTTTTTTATGTAATCCTAATTTGCATATCATCTTTCATTGTCATTATTGTTATTGTATCTAAAAGTGAATCTTCCTTTGTTGTCCAATCCCCTAATTATACTGCTTTACCTCCCGCTGCATTCGTAACTCTCATACATGTCTTAATAGTCATATACAGAAAACTAGCTCCTGTTTTTCTCTTATTTATTGTATTCTTGTGCTCCTAATATTTATTCTGTACTAATTCAGTAAAGCTTTCTGTAATAAGTTCAGGATTAGTTGAATACTGATATTTTATTCTCTACTTATTGTTGTTAGCATAGCATACACATAAGCAATGAATGCTCTAACACGGTCTTCATATCCCTACAGATGTTAGTTCATTACTAACTATTCAATTGAAATATTTCCATCCTGTATTTTCATCATTATCATCTCCTAGACCATTGCAGTTACGATAATTGTGTCTAAAACAATAACAGCTTACATCTCCTTTACACAAAAAGGTCTGTTAAGTTCATCTATTCCAGCTTTAATTTTTTTTTAAATATTGATTTTATGTCATAATCCATACAACGTATTAGCACTATAAGCCAATATTTATCTACCATGTAAAGTGTGCCTGGTCGTATTGAAATGAATTCACTGCATATGTAATCAAACGCATTCAGTCAATCACAAATACATTGATTTATTCACATATAAATCAATTTATTTCTTATATCATATACTTAAGTGTGAAATATACGTCAGGGATATTATTTCTCCAAATACGAACAATGTACAAAGTTATGAGATTGCCAACTGATTAATGCTCCTCATATATATTCCTATATGTAGAAAATATAACAGCAGGAGCTTTTTATAGAGGCTGAATCAGGGTAAATATTTTTGTAAAATGTGCTTCTCAACTATTTATGGTATGCTAGCGATTTAATTTGTTTTCAATTGCTAGTACGTGGATTATTTCTAGTTTTATTGAAACAATTTCCGACGGTAATTGTCCAATAACGCCTTCTTGACAAGACAAATTATAGATCTAGTTATTTTTAGTATTTGATCCATCCCACTAAATTAGTTACATACATCTCTCCTAGAAATATACCATATTTTATTAAGTAAATACATCTGTCCTAGAAATATACCATATTGTATTAGTTAAATACTTCTGTCCTAGAAATATACCGTATTTTATTAATTAAATACATCTGTCATAGAAATATTCCATATTGTATTAGACATAATGACTGAGAATACTTATCTATTGGCATATGGGGGAGAGAGAGGGGAGTGGGGGAGATGGTGATCTATTTATATTTAAAAGACAAAGAATACGTCTCAAGGTCAGCAGCAAATAAAAACTAAAATATGTATAGGTGTTTACAGAACATCCTTGGGGCAATATATGTCGCTAGAAAACATTGAGAATGTTTTGCCTTCAGGTCTGAAGAGTAAGAAAAAAGAAAAAAAAGACATCTTTTGCTTTGATTGTAGATAAGTGTAGGGTGATGCATTGGTCAATGAATAGACGTTGGATTCTACAAGTATGTATGCCAGTGAGCAATGATTTAGTCTGGTTCCCTGCATCGTACGCTCCCCAGTCTGGTTCCCTGCATCGTACGCTCCACACTACTCTTTGCACTTCACTAAACAAAATAAAGGAGTGTGGTTATCTGGGAGGTAACACAAGATTAGTATGTATTGATCAGAGTGAGGGATACCATTGATTTCATCGACTTTGTTTTTACATATTTATTTCAAAGTTTAAAACTTATATAAATTTAAAAACTAAATGTTTCTAGCCACAAATCATGGCAATGTTTCAGAAAGACTAATGCCAACTATGCTGTTTGGTACGCAAACTTTATATAGTTTTTCAAGTCAATGATTTTTATGCTTTCTATTTATTTGACATAATTTTCCTGCTCCAATTGTTTTACAGGCTATTGTAAAAACCAAGATTAATGAAACAACAGTTTGTTAAGAAATGAAAGTTTTGTGTGAGGTTAAGAAATGCATTTCAAAACTCGGAATAAACGAGTAAAGGAGTATAAGAGTCATTCTAAAACAGAGGCGCGCCAGAATGTCGTATATATATTATAATGTAGAGACAAACAGTCATACATACAACTACATATTTCTATAACTAATATATATATATATATATATATATATATATATATATATATATATATATATATATATATACATACACATATATACACACATACACACACATACACACACATATATATATATATATACATATATACATACATACACACACACACACACATATATATATATATATATATATATACACACATACACACACATATATACATATACATATACACATGTATACAACATATCAGTTTCTCCACTAAAAATGTATACAATTTTATACAATGCCTTAGAATTAAGGCCATTGGGATACAGAGTATCTAACCGATTAATCCAGTAACTTTCTTTAATGAGTCTGTTCATTTCTCCGTGCACAATATAGATTGGCATGAAAGAAACATCACGTAAAGAGTGATTATTTGTATTAAAATGTATTGAAACATTAGAGGAGAACTGAGGATCTATCTATCTATGGATCTATATATATATATATATATATATATATATATATATATATATATATATATATATATATATATCTGTGTGTGTATGTGTGTGCAAAATGCTTCAAACAAATTGGAATTTAAATAAAATATATCTCGATAGATATTTTTTATAAGTGTATATTCTTATAGTGGATGAAAAATGTTTACCTTAATTTTATCAATATTTGAATTTTGAAAGCAAACTCCCATTTCATATCCTCTCTACCATGAACTTTCGTATCTAATACACCAAGACTATGATATTATTTTCATGGTAATGACCATACTGATTCAGAGTTGTTGCGTGGAAACGATTACCGAGATAATTATTGATGTGATTCCAAGTGGTTTGTCATCAAGGATTTCCACATTTATGGGAAGGATTTAACGACTGCGTGATGGCAAGCAAATATGATGGTCAGAGATGCATGTATGCTAATTACCATCCTCACGCAATTAGGGGCGTTTCTGCTGTCGCTGTTTTCAAGTAGGAAACAGGAATGTCAATCGTATTTAACCACTCAGTCTTTGTAGAAGCGATCTTCGCATGAGATACAGACCACTGTGGCGTACGAATACACCAGACCGGTAAGTTTGTATGTCTGCCTGTAATACATAGTACAAGAGTATTTTTGATGCTGATCATATCTGGGCATCTAAATAGTTGGTTTCATAAATATGGTTATTGTATTATACCGCTGAATGTACATATACACTTTTATTTCAATGTTTGTCTTGTACTGTTATTCGAAGAATACTTTTTCCCAATCTATTATTATTTAGAAGAAAAAAAAAAAAAGAAAAAAAAGAAAAACATTTATTAAAAAGGAACTTCAGAATTAACTAGACGATCGTTACCATACTTTTTCCTTTGCTTTATTAGCATAAAAATCTTTCAGTAAAATTAGTGCACAGGGTATTTCCATTTCTATATGAATTATCGTGGAGTTCTATATCAGTCAAGTATGATTTAGAATACTTATTTAATGTTCCAAAAAATATTTGTAATACCACCGTGCTTTTTTTGTAGCAATATACTAAAATAATGCACAAGATAGATATAAGTACTTTGTCCAGGATTATGACGGACAGATTTGCTTTTTTTTTCCTAACAAAATAAGATTTCAATCACAATATTGACTTGGTTATAAAAATGATAATGAATAAAAAGGTGTAATATAGGTGTGGTGATATGAAGTCCTTTGACAATGTTTGATCAATATTGATATAATTTATTATGGAATGGGATAATCATATTGATATAATTTATTATAGAATGGGATAATCATATTGATATAATTTTTTATGGAATGGGATAATCATTTGTACGACATGTTAAAACGAGTCTCGATGTAAACTGACTGCCAGTAATTGTGCTTTTCATATTTAATAATTCACGCGTAATTTAGTAGAGTATTGAATCATTATAATTGACCTATCAGCCATCACGAAGCATTTATCAACCTTATAACTATAGACCTCTAGTTAGTTCCATGATTACTACTTACCAACAACGATACTACAAAAGTGCCGACATTTAATTTCCTATAGGCTAACGTCGTTCCTCGCGTACATGACGCCATATATTGTCTCGGGGTATACCAAAAGTGGCATTTTTTCATTTTTGAGGGTTAATTAATTATTGAAGTGGCGGAATACATGATGTATAGGAATATACAGAGTACATGATGTATAAGAATATACACAGTTCATGATGCATAAGAATATACACAGTACATGATGTATAAAAATATACACAGTGCATGATGTATAAGAATATACACAGTACATGATGTATAAGAATATACAGAGTACATGATGTATAACAATATACACAGTACATGATGTATAACAATATACAGAGTACATGATGTATACGAATATACAGAGTACATGATATATAAGAATATACACAGTACATGATGTATAAGAATATACACAGTACATGATGTATAACAATATACACAGTACATGATGTATAACAATATACACACTACATGATGTATAACAATACAACAGTACATGATGTATAGGAATATACACAGTAAATGATATATAAGAATATACACAGTACATGATGTATAAGAATGAAGATTTTGAGGTGTTTTATGTAATACATTTCAGTGAATACACAAACTGAATTATGCAGTAAAACAAAATATATACACACACACACACACACACACATATATATATATATATATATATATATATATATATATATATATATATATATATATATGTTACCATTAGTCTATCTGAAGCGGAGAAATGGAGATTGTATACGCTGATTTCATAACGATCACAATTGCTCGGACTCAAAAAATTAATATTCAATCCGTAGTTTACAGATAATCTGATAGAACAGGCTAGTTATTTTGATTAAAATAAATGCATTAAGGACCCACATTTTCCATGCATCTATTATAGCCTATGTGTAACACTTTATGTACATCTAGAAATGTGTTCACTGAACACGAATGTCCAACAACAGTGCTTTAGAATGCGTTAAATAAAACGTAAAACATAACCGGACTAACAGACGTACGGACAGTGGTAACATTATTTGCTGCAGCCACAAACTTAGTGGGACTTAACAATTCACGTCAATTGGAATAAAACTGCCACTTTATACTCTACGATCATGACAAAATCACATTATTTTGCTGTATAGATTTCAGAAGCTTTGTTTACTATTCTTACTGAAACTGCTATTCCACACTATATTAATTCATTCAGAACCGTTGGGAGCTAAGTGTTAGCGTGCCGGATTCGCAACCAGAATGGTGCGGATTCAAATCCTACCATCGGATCAGCCCAGGTCGACTACCGTGGTTGCATCGGTACGATATAACCTGTTTTGGTTGCTGTGCCTTAAAACACCAAACCAAACCAAACCAAACCAAGCCAAACCAGATCAATTCGCTTACGTCTCTCAGATGTCATCTTTCTTTCTGAAACCCGGTTATTAATTTTCAGCATCAGATATGGAAAATTCAATATCTTCGAGTCGATGAAATTGGTCAAAACAAACATAGTTCTGGAGCAGGTATCAAATTTCTGCCGTTCGTTCTAGAGGACATCATTAAACCCATACACGTGCAACCTCAATCACTGCTCATCAGCCGACTGTGTCACTTTGAATTAAGTACTTTTTCACTCATTCAAGTGAATTTGGGTATTTAGACACCTAGAATTGCATAGCTATGTGTCAAAAAACACAACTTGCATGAAAATAATTGTTTGATTGATTAAAATGATCTCCGATTCATACTATTATATCATAATTTATACCCTTTGAAAACTGTTAAAAACTGTTATATTTGTCAGGGAATAGAAATGTTTTCTTTTGTAAATATTACCACTAGATGTTAAGTCGTATTTTGCTATGGTAAATTTCTCTCTGTTTTGTATTAAAGTTTACTCACACTGAAAAATATACGATAAATTCATGTAAACCTGATGCAGCAATCAGTCAGTTATTATTCAAACGCAAACCCTACAAGCCCTGAAAATGTAGGACTCAAAATTCGTCTTTTCATGTTTTACATTTTGTATGGCATGATGTTTTGGCAGCCATCCTTCTTAAATATAATCAGCAATTAAAAATTATAATTCAACTGAGAAGATGCATTTAGTTTTAGCAATACTTTTATTTTTTTGTTATTTTTTAAAATTTCTTTTACAGTAGCCAAAAGTGTATTCAGCACACATCTGTATCATTAACTATGCTATTTTTGTTTTTTCTTTTCAAAATTGTTCTGACTTTAACAAGTAATTTAGTTATAATTATGACGTCCTCTTGCAAACTTTTCACCTCTTAATGATTGAAACTGCTGGAGTTTAAAAAACCCCAAAAAACATCACCCCTTCCCCGAACTCTTTCATCATCGCTAGTCACCAGCGAAAATTTGCTCTTTACAAGCGGAGCGGACTTTCGCCCGTGGGTTTCGACGATGAACTCTCCTGGCAGTCTGGTTTTGTACACGAAGGACTACTTCTAGTTTGATATTCTGCTCCATAGTCATGTTCCACTAACCTTTGACCTGACTTTAAGAGGTTGGTTGAGTTGAGTCATCCATGATATTTTCTGGGCCAGAGTACCAGTAACTAGGATAAGTCATTTGAGCTTTTATCCGAGAGCCATTCGAAGCAAACTAAATCAATTAAAGACACTAATGCGTTCGAATCATGGTCATATTTTAGACAGAATAAAATGAAGAGTGCTTTAAAAAGACACCTGGAAAATGTGAATAATCTGCGAATTGTCCCTCTTTGCTGGTGTAGAATTTACCTACTTATAAACCTTGAGAAATATTAGCGGACTGGTGAATCTTTCACGGAAAGATAATTGTAGTTTTTCAAAGTGATCCGATTTTTATATTTCATGGATACATAAATTGCTCATGTAACTGTAATAAATACTTAATGGCTTGATTCCTGGATAAAGCCTTCTTCTGGACAAATTTTGTCTAAAATATGGCCATGAAGTGCTTAATTAAAGGGCTCATTCGCACCTATAAACTCCAAAAGTATGAAACAAATGAAATTTCATAATAGCTATTTATACGTAAAGACTGCGGTAAGATTTGCCATTTAAATACAGCTTGACACATTTAAGCATGATTGAAATCTAGACTCGGTTAGATCAACCTCCAGCACATAATGCCTCTCCTATGTACATTTCTTTTGCTAGAAAGTATTTTGTAGGACCGTCGAAGACCTAAATTACACAGTTTGTTCCTTTTGATGCTCGGTAATGATTTAATAACTTACAGGGTATTGGTCGGTACCTTTTGTAGCAAACTTTATTCACCTCTGTTAATGAAAACTAATTAGAATTTTATATGAAATCCATTTGGATAAATATGGGCACTAATCTGCTTCTCTTCTATCGAACATATGTCGATCAAGATTAGTATACAATAGCAAATCCTTGAATTATTTCTTTTTAGTTGTTATTCTATGGTTGATTCCATGCCAAAAGGATAATGAAACCAATCCTGGTCCAAATCATGACGCAAATTCTTCCTCAGGTTCTGGTTTGAATGAACTTTCTATTTTCCTTGTGAATAGGCGAAGTATTAGAAATAAATTTGATAAAATTCTCAACATAGCCGAGGTTATAAAGATACTTTTGCTTCACGGAAACTCACCTAGATCTAAATGTAACTACATAGAGTGTCCTATTCGACGGTCTGATAGATCAAATCATGGTGGGGGTATCCTAGTTTATTGCATGGAATCATTATTATCCCGCCGAAGAGCCGATCTTGAATCATAAAGTGATGTACGAGTGATGTCCCTTTGCTTAAGGTCAGAGGTCATTAGGGTTAGAATTAAATTATGGTCATTCATATTTGTAATACAAATTACGTTTTTAAAAATGGAAGAATCTATTCGGTCTCAATTTATAACAGACATAAACTTCTATATAGCATACATAAAATCTGTCTTATTTACACATGTAACTATCAACATTCCTTCTAAATGGACACTTTTTTTACTCCGAATGACCTCTGACCTTTGGAGCTCTTCAATGTGTAAAAAGCAAAATTGCGAGTGATGCCTCAATACATATATTATTTGGGTTGACGTTTTAATGAAAACCATGAAAATACTAGTTTGAAAATCCCGAACATTTGGATAGGCTTTTCTGGTCCAAGCTTGAATGAACTCTTAGCGTAGCATAGCTGAACCACGACGTGTTATTCTTTTTGTTGATTGAAATGTTGCTGCGTTAGTACCTGTTGTGTTTGATATATTGACTGTAAACAAGCTGCATAACATTATTACAAAACCAACTCGAATATCACGAACTCGAAGCTCGCTCCTGAATCCCCTGATTCTAGGGGACCGCACCGCACGTGTGTGATTGACTCGGTCTCAGTGGTGTACTGGCCATTGGGCATACCGGGACAAATCCCGGTGGGCCGCCGCAAAAAAATCCGTTTTTACCGGTGTTTTACTGGTGTGAGCAAAACCCCGGGCCTGTCCCGGCAGACCGCCGCATCGGTGGGCCGGTGGGCCGTCAAAAAGTCCAGGGCCGAGTTGCTTACCCAGTACACTCCTGCTCGGGCGTTATTTCTGTTGGGACTTCTACCAGTGATCATGAAGCCACCTTTGTCGTTATAGATACACCTGTCAAGGTTAATTGTACTTTTAAGAGATATGTTTGGATTTACCAAGCAGCAAATTTTCATAGATAACGTAATCTTGTTAAAATAGCAAATTGGGCACAACTGTTTAATGGCAGAATTACTGTTGATCAGGCATGCCAGACTTTTACATCTACTCTTCTTATCTTGCTAAAAGATGTATTTTAATAAAAGGCTCACGATTAGGCCTAATGATAAACCATGATTTACATTAGAATCAAGACGAGAGATAGGAAAAATAGACAGGCTGAGGATTAAGGCCTTCACAACCAAAAATCCAAATCCTTATGAAATATATAAGAACAAGAGAAATAGAGTTACGAATTTGAAAAAAGCAGCTAAGGAAACATTTTTTTAAAACCTTGATGAAAATTTGGTTTCCCTGAAATCTTCAAATCCTCGAATATTAATGGAAAATTTTGAGACAACATGTGCATTCTATAAAGACCTTCTCTTAAACTTACAGACCTATCCTGTAATTTTGCAACAAGTGCTGAGGAAAACTGTGATATGAACTCTTATTTTTGCTTCGTTACACGTTTAAAAAATAACAATAAACGGTTATCGCTTTTAGAAAAACAGGAATTTGTAGATGTAATAACTAGTCCTGACCTAAACAAAGCCTCTGGACTCGACCAAATTAGTCATAAACTGTTTAAAATATAGCTGAAGAAATGTATGTGCCCTAACTAATATTATTTATTAAATCACTTGAAGCCTGTGTGTTCTCTGCACACTGGAAACTTGCGCACGTCATGCCCATTTATAAAAAAGGAGACAAAACAATATAGTCTAATTATAGACCTATTTCACTACAGAGCTGTGTGCCCAAGGTTTTTGAAAGAATTATATTCAAACATCTATATAATGTTTAAACAAAAATGACTTGAGATATAACTATCAATATGGATTTCTTCTAGGTAGTTAAACGATTCATCAACTAATTGAACTTTATCATAACATATGTGTTTCTCCTGATTCGAATGAAATCACGTGATTAACGTTCCTTGATGTTAGTAAAGCTTTGATAGAGTATGGATGAAAGTGTGTGTTTATAAACTTGAAAAATATGGAATTGCTGGTAAAACTCTCATAGCTCGAAAGCTACTTAACACACCACTACCAGAGAGTTTTCTATGGAAATTCAGTATCGACAAAATGCCATCTAATTGCTGGGGTTCTCCAAGATTCCGTGTTAAGCCCTTTGTTATTTCATATTTATATCAACTATATAGCAGACAACTGGAACTTGCTAGCCAGATTTTTTTGTGGATGATACTTCTTTTGGAATTTCATCGACAGATCCTTTACAATTACAATAGATTATAAGCAATCAGCTTGGAAAACTCAATCCATGGGCAAATGACTGGTTTGTTACTTTTTATACTTCGAAAACTTACATTTTATTAATTACAAACAGGCAAACTAATTTTTCTTTTCTGAAGTTCTCTATTGATAATATGAATTTGCTTCGTGATAAAAACCATGGACGCCTAGGACTAACATTGTCTTCTGATGCCAAATGGGCTAATCATATTAGTATGATGCCAAATGGGCTAATCATATTAGTATTAGTATGATGCCAAATGGGCTAATCATATTAGTATGATTGTTCAGAAAGCATTTAAATATTTATCTAAGGTTGCGCGTGACTAAAACATATATTCACAGCATGACCCTAGCTAGACTATATACACTATTCATACGTTCAATTTTAGAATATGCTTGTGAAGTCTGGGATAATTGATCAATGGAAGGCTAGGAAGGATTGGACAATATTCAGATGGAAGCAAATCGTTAAAGGTCTGCCCATTTATTGTTCTAGATAGTTTCGTTATGAGGAAACTGGTTGGGAAACTCTTGCACAATGAAGGAAAAAGAAGATATTATGTATAATGTATTCGATTATAATTAATCAAGAATCGAACTACTTAAGCGACCTTCTTCCACAAAGGAGATGTGAGGCATCTAATTACTGTTTCATAACTCGCAAAGCAGCACTCCAATCGCTACCAGAGTTCACAGTTTTAAGACGTCCTTTTTCTCATCTACGATTGTTCTTTCTCTCTCTCTCTCTCTCTCTCTCTCTCTCTCTCTCTCTCTCTCTCTCTCTCTCTCTCTCTCTCTCTCTCTCTCTGACAATATCCGAAATTCTCCTTTTTTATTTTATTTTTATTTTAAACGCGTTTCTAGTCCAACTAACGGGCACCGCAGTATTATGCTACTTGCAAACGTCACCTTGATATTCTACTCAATAAACTTAGGCACACACGTAGCCCCATCAAATCCGACCTTTACAGAGTGATTTTTGTTTACTGTCCGAAGTGTGCATGTGGTTGTGATAATGAATATGTTGAACATTATTTTTTCTATTGCCCCTTATTTAGCACTCAAAGATCCCAGCTATTTCGCTCTATCTTCCAACAAACTAATTGTGTAACTATGGATTAATGTTTGAAAGGTGACGTTGAACTAAGTAAAGAAGCAAACTCTGAAATATTCCTAAATGTTCAGAATATATCCACGAAACATTACATTGTTAGAACTTACAATTATTTTTACAGTACTAAACCTATAGCAAAAATCAAAGTGGAGAAAAACAAATAAAAGCGGCTGAAACCACTGCAATGTCTTCTCTCTCTCTCTCTCTCTCTCTCTCTCTCTCTCTCTCTCTCTCTCTCTCTCTCTCTGGAATTGCTTATTTATTTAATTATAGACGTATATGTTCATTGTGTTTTGCTTTGAAATGTTATATATCTTGTAATATATGTAATTTTGTAACCCAGTTTTCAGATTTTCTCAAATTGGTGTAAAATAAATGTCGTCTTTGGATCATTTTTATATCGTGTGAGAAAGAACCTAGATGAGTTAGTGAACTCGTGTCCAATCCCATATTGTTTAATATAGCGACAATAAAATGTGTATATAAAAACAATGACGAACTTTTTTCGTATCCCAATGTCTGGAAATACTTTTACTAGTGGCACTGTACTGGACGGTTGTTATTAATGTCCACGTGGAGATTTTATTGTCATTTTAAGTGCTCGCCACATTTTCAGTTATTATAAAGGTAAGATTTAAGAATTATGTATGAAGGCCATATCAAAACAAGTGTAAGTCGCAACCTTGAAAGTCGGCAAGCTGCTCCGAACTGTCCTAGAATTGAGTCAAGCGACCAGACTGGTTACATATTTTTTTCTTCTTCTCTGTTTCGCTGGATTATTACAAGAATATGAATTAAAATGACAGGAATTTTCAACTTTATATTGTTTCTGGTCAGTGATGAAATATATTGAGCGCGCTTATGTTTTCAATTAATTTTGCAGGTTACAGTATTCACAAACTTAAAACTCTTGCGCACATTTTACTACCCTGAGGTTTGATAATTGTCACCGAATATGTCTGGATTGTGGGAGCATTTTCAGCACCTATATGAACTGAAGTAAAATGGGTTATTTCAACATTCTTTTTTATCAAAGAATTTTAAATAAACGACTTTGAAAGCCAGGTTAGAATTCACTTTCCACCACAAAAGTGATTCAAACATAGCCTGATATTTGTAAATCTGGTCACTCTTTGTTTCAAAAGTGATTTTCTAACAGCTCTTTTCTTAGTGTTTGAAAGTACCTTAAGTTTCACTCGAAATAATTGCCTTTGTTTCTAGAAACAGAAAGAAGCTGATAATGAAGAAATTGTTTGCCACGTTCGTCCTTGTGTCAGTTATGGTTACAATGGCGAGAAGCAGAAGCGTCCATCTTGATGGCAACATGATCTCACGGAAGGGTAAATACGATACGAAGTTTTAATATTATGCGTTACTAATAAACTTAACACAGTCAAAGTGTCTATATGAGACAGGTCTGTATTAAGCTACTGATAAAAACAAAAATTCGTGGGAGATACATGCAACAAAGCCCATAGCTTAGATAGACCAGTCTATTCCGATCCCAAATACGACCACTACAGACCCTTTTCAGATATCATCGGCGGTGACAATGGAGGATGTATGATATATTTTGCTTTTAATTGTATAGTGGGTTTGACAATTAAAATGAGTTCTTTAGATCTCAAGAAACTGTAATTACACTTACACCAAGTGAAGGAGCAGAAAACAGACTTTTTGTCAAAACCTCATTAGTAATTTCTATGATTTGCTGGACCACTTCTGTCTTCCCTGCTACAGATGTAAATACTAAGGCTACAAATCGTCTTGTTGATAGTGACCTTACTAAAAAGAATATATAGACGTGATTGTACATTACGTTAGCGTTAGGGTTGGTAATGCATTGACACTGAAACGATTTGTTTACTGATGTCCCTCGTGGCAGGGGTAATTGTGAAGAACGAATGAGACGGCCTTCAATCTACACATTTCTAATTTCGACAATGAGTGATTCCTTAATGTATGTGTAACTCTCTGATGCAGTCTGATTATATATTTTCATAGATTCATACATGTTGTTGAAAAGATGAATATGAATTGACTGATGGCAGATTTCCCTGGGGTATGAGTACATGTCAGGTTCAGGAATAGTTCGACACTTCCAGAAAAAAAACATGATGATATCTTCATGCTCGATTTTTCAAAGTACTTTATCTCTCTCTTCTTTGTGCTTAAGACATATTTTGACTGCCTAAATTTTATTTATCTTCGATGCACAAAAAAACCACAGGTTTGTTCCATATTTTCTGAATCACTGCGTATATTTTTGAAATCATAAAATCCTATACTATACAATTTAGTAAAAATATGAATTGAGGTGTGGTGCTCCCCTCTCTTACGTCTTTGTAACCCTTGTAATCTCTTTTTTCAACGTACAAATGGCAATGCTCGAGCTTATAGCGGATTTCATGACTTGAAGCTAAGGTACATGACTCATTCTGAATGCCATGCTAGTCCGTAGCAGGTCAACCTCTAGCCAAGCTGGTGAAAATTGCGAGCTATTTCGACTGGAGAATAAGAAGAGGTGAAGTACCTTGCTTAAGGCCACAAAATCAATAACCACGCCCAACTGATTCTGGGTGTGCAAACTGTTAAATTGATTTGTACTGTGGAAGGACGAGTATTCTGAAGCTGTAAATATTAAGGGGACAAACCATTATTCAATGGTCCCACATCTCTATTTTGAATACATAAATAAATAATGCGATCTAGTTTCTAAAGAGTATCCAGACTGATTTACAAGGCCAAAAATCAACGCTTTTCAAACCGTTTCTTAATTGAAAGGATCACTGTGTAAAACCCATATATGTAGCCTGTCACAAGTTTTCGTGTTGTACATGTTTATCACATAAAGAAGAATCTTGTACCTAGGCCATGCAATTCGTGTACTACTAATGAATGGGGGACGCGGTATTTGTATAATGCAAGCATTTTGAAGTTTCTTTACTGTTTTGCATTGACCCTCATCTGGATTTGGTAACTACGATTTATTTTCTTCCTTTCTTTAAGCTACCCCTTTTGTCTGTCAATAGTTATTTTTCTTCTTTATTCAACTACACCCAAATATTTCACGGAATTGATTTATTTGGATATCTTATTCTGAAGGAAGTCATTCATATTGTTTTTTACTTCAAGGAAAGAAGCTTTGATTTCTGCTTAGTTTGCAAATTTGCCTCCTGTACTAGTCGCTCATAAATCTTTTTTGAATACTCGGATATCCTAAAGTTCAAATATCACCATATACTTACATATGTACCTTCGAGTTATCAAAACGTTTTTTTTTTTTCTCAATGGATTAACAATTATACAGTTAATGTCTGATTAAATGAAATATTTTTCGGATATGACACTCGTTGCTTTAAAAATATGACGATTATACTTTTAAATTTTACCACGATTTGAGCTTGCGTCTCTTCTTTCGACTTGATCCATTTTGTTAGATCAAATTTGCAGCAAAGAAAGTCGGAGGAAAATGATAAATTATACACAAAGTCCCCATGGAATAGATTAAATAAATAATAATGACAGAGCAATAATTGTTATTTAATACCTTGACTGTTCCAGGTCTTCAGGACGAGAGATTGAATGCTTATGTTCCACGACTGGCGTCACTGGTAATTTGGTAGTATAAACGTCACATGTAAATGTGTAAAATACTGGTTTTCGGTTCGCAAAGATCGATCGACAAACGTTTAGTGTCAAATAATTGTGTGTCCATGATTTATATACGACGTAAACGGAATCAACGGCTATTTATTTAGTTTGCCGTTGTTTTGAAAATAGTATAGCTAGACTGATTTCGGTTTACTCCCTGAAAAATAAATTGTTGGTATTTATAGCCTTTTATCATGTGGGGAAAATGTTCTAGATCTCCGAGTTCGTTAAGCAGACAATTATGGCATTTCAAAGACAAGCACTTACGTGTTATGTTCAAGGTCAGTGATATTTCTAATATCATATAATTGAACAATCTGAAGGATGCGGGAGAATATTTGTAGCAGGTACTAGAAACAACAATGTTGCCAGCATTATTAACTCAGGTGTACCTATCAGTGCTCCTTATCTTTATTAAGGTAAAATCTATTTGAATAGCTGTCTCATTCTGAATCAATTTATAGAATCGGCTTGCGAGCAACATATTACATGATTCGGACTTACGTCATCCCTCTGTGTGTGTGTGCGTGTGCGTGTGCGTGTGTGTGTGTGTGTGTGTTAAACGCCACAGACGTTGTGAAACCCTCTTTTTTTCCCTCAGTCACACTCGAAGCTCCTAAACCACTTGTTCCATGCGATAACCATGTAGAAGTGGGAATGGTATGTGGCTACTTCTCCTGAGGTACCTGGAACGAGTTTAAAATGTGCAATGTACTAAATTTCAATAATAATACCTTTCTTGCTTTCATTTTTGTTTCTTTGTTTATTTTCTCTATCTCCTTTATTTGTATATAAAAAATATTTCCAGTTACATCAAGACATTACATAATATGTCACGGATTTTGGGTCATGACCCCTGAGTCACAGTCCAGGATGGAAGGTTTCACGGAGAGGGATTTAGAGAGTCTAGAATAATCCTGTTTAAAATTAGTCAACATGGAAGAGGAGAGATTTGCGAATTTGCTCTTGTTTATACAAAAAATCAGATTTTAAGGGTGTGTGGACTGGCTTACTATTACTCTAAAGGATTAATTTGCATGTATATTTTTGCGTATATAGTTTTACAGTTAAGAGATTAAAAGCTGGTGTACCAGAATCCTATTGATATATATTATATTGCTTTTACCTGAATCCTATTGATATATTATATTGCCTTTACCTGAACCCTATTGATCTATTATATTGCCTTTACCTGAATCCTATTTATATTATATTGCCTTTACCAGAATCCTAATGATATATTAAATTGCCTTTACCTGAATCCTAATGATATAGTATATTGACTTTACCTGAATCCTATTGATCTATTATATTGCCTTTACCTGCATGCATTGATGACATATAAACGCGAAGCAATTGCGTCGACATTTAATTTATTGATAAAATTTTGTAAATTGATGACTATTCAAGAGATTCTTCGTGAATATGAGATGAATTCAATTTTTTCATTAATTTTTTCAAAAAAGGTCGAGAAGTGCTGTTCATATAGGATATTCCACCGTTATTTGACATGTCATATCAGTTTTATTACATATCATACCTTGTTTTAGACCACTGCCATTTTACAAGTATGTAAATAATATCGATCAATCAATCAATCTATCACATAGATGTTTATTTATTTCTTCAGGTGATGAGTCTAACGCCGATGCCTTTGTTGACGGTACACAGAAAAGATATATCGGCGCTATTTCAGAAAGAATGGCCTTCCTTGAGTACTGTATTAAACATCCTTATGACTCCAGATGCCGACCCACAAGGAGACCATCTTATGAAGTTATTGAAATATAAAATGGAACTTTGTAAATAATGTAAATCTATATAGGTGACATCTGTGAAGAATTAAAAAAGCAATACAAATGATAATTAATTCTTTCTGAAGCGGCACATACGTTTTAAATGATTTCTTATTTTGTTTTTTAATATGCATGTAAAAAAAACAACAACTAATTGCAGGTAATACAAGATACAAATTTCGCCTTTAATTTTTAAAAGTTAAAATACTAGAATTAACGGCACAAATTTATGTGTGTATAAATATAGCAATAATAAAGTTCTTAATAAACCCCGCACGTCTTTTTCCTTTAATTACTTCAAAGCTATCTAAAAGAAGTGAAACACTATGAAGAATTAAAGTAACATGGCGTAAAAACTGATTTCTTTTGATCTAAATGAACTCGTAAATAGTTGTCTATTAAGGAATACAAATGCATACCGTATATACTCGTAAATAGCTATACATCAAGGAATACCAATGCATACCGTATATACTCGTAAATAGCTATCCATCAAGGAGTACAAATGCATACCGTATATACTCGTAAATAGCTATCCATCAAGGAGTACAAATGCATACCGTATATACTCGTAAATAGCTATCCATCAAGGAATACAAAATGTATACCGTATATACTCGTAAATAGCTATCCATCAAGGAATACAAATGCATACCGTATATACTCGTAAATAGCTATCCATCAAGGAATACAAATGCATACCGTATATACTCGTAAATAGCTATCCATCAAGGAATACAAATGCATACCGTATATACTCGTAAATAGCTATCCATCAAGGAATACAAATGCATACCGTATATACTCGTAAATAGCTATCCATCAAGGAATACAAATGCATACCGTATATACTCGTAAATAGCTATCCATCAAAGAATACAAATGCATACCGTATATACTCGTAAAAAGCTATCCATCAAGGAATATAAATGCAATCCGTATATACTCGTAAATAGCTATCCATCAACGAATTTAAACGCATACCGTATATACTCGTAAATAGCTATCCATCAAGCAATACAAATGCATACGTATAAACTCCTGTATGAGTCCAATCCAACTGCAAACTACAGAGACCCTGATCTGCCGTCGCATAATGTGCTACTGATTAGTCCTAACATGAGGAGACAGTAGATTTTGGCTGGTGCAGTTTGTAGTATGATCCGACTTATACGCGAGTACAAACGGTACATATACATCAGTCATTTATAGTCATTACACTATATTCGTGACCAAAGATGGGTTGTTCTTCCGGACCAGTTTAAACAGGGACCCTTGTCTGTATATAAATATATCGAGTGAAAGAAGAACTGAAGTGACACATAAGGCAAATCTATTTCCTTATTATTATCTGGGATGGATAAACAATTTTAAAAAAAAATATTTGTAACAAAGAGCTCACAGTTAATTAATTTTGATATCAATCGGTTTTGATTAAAGCAACGTGCTATAACAATGTGGAAAGACACACACACACACACACACACACACACACACACACACCAATGTAAATAGACAAATACACACCAAATACACACATGTATCTACACATATTTTTTGGTATCGATATATTTATATTTCTAAGGACAAAGAAACAAAGCATTAATTCCTTGAGATGTATTCCTCTATTAAAAATACATTTAGGTATTGTAACCAACTGTTTGTGTTGAATATACAATTATCAGACGCATGTGTAGGACAACGTTCATAATGTAAATTGAAATACAGTATGAAAAAAAGATTATACCGCCGATTATTCCTCCTATTATAAATGTAGACTTGGATAGGTAATGCAACAAGTCTTGGATAGGTAATGCAACAAATCTTGGATAGGTAATGCAACAAATCTTGGATAGGTAATGCAACAAGTCTTGGATAGGTAATGCAAAAATCTTGGATAGGTAATGCAACAAATCTTGGATAGGATAGGTAATGCAACAAGTCTTGGATAGGTAATGCAACAAGTCTTGGATAGGTAATGCAACAAGTCTTGGATAGGTAATGCAACAAGTCTTGGGTAGGTAATGCAATAAGTCTTGGATAGGTAATGCAACAAGTCTTGGATAGATAATGCAACACGTCTTGGATAGGTAATGCAACAAGTCTTGGATAGGTAATGCAACAAGTCTTGGATAGATTATGCAATAAGTCTTGGATAGGTAATGCAACAAATCTTGGATAGGTAATGCAACAAGTCTTGGATAGGTAATGCAATAAGTCTTGGATAGGTAATGCAACAAGTCTTGATGATTATAGCATATATAATTTTGTTTTTCATTTCAGTATTTCTTGAACAAAGGCCATTCGTACCTGATTCCAGTTATTTAAATTCAGTCGAATAAATGCCATTCGTACCTGAGTCCAGTTATTTAAATTCAATCGAATAAATGCCATTCGTACCTGAATCCAGGTATTTAAATTCAATCGAATAAATGCCGTTAGTACCTGAATCCAGTTATCTAAATTCAAACAAAAAGAAAAATGAACTCTTAGAGCTTTAGCATATATTTTGAATTATTTCCCCTTGGATCAGATCAGAGTAGTTAACGACAGTTATTTCCCCTTGCATCAGATCCGAGGAATTAACAACCGTTGCTTACATAGTTTCAATTTATCTGATGTAACGCATGAGTCAACAAATGATATCACAATCTGAGATTTCGGAACTTACATGTGGAAACCTCTGTCTCTGTCTCTCTCTCTCTCTCTCCGTATTAGAGCACTCGCCACATAATTTTCTGTAACGTTGTCAGGATAGGTCAATAAGACCGGGAATGTATACATAACCGACGGGGATTAAGGTTTGGAGTGAGGGGGATGTATTTTTAACGGAACAAACATTGATAGCTGATAAGTTAAACAGCTGCAGGGAGACACTCAAACACAAGCAGACAGTATTCGTTAATTGTAACAAAGAGACGAGCAGGCAAACATTTATAATATATCTCTAGCATGAATACTTTTCAGAAGAAATGCTTGAATAATTCCTTTGCAAATATATCATTCATACCCCTCTAAAATACATCAAGACATCATTCTTTAGACCATTCAAGCACTAAAAACCTCATTCCTCAGCCTCTAAAACATCCTTACATATGCGTTCATTATAAAAATCAGTGGAACTGAGTCTTTTGCTGGATGTTGACATATAAAAATAATAAACCGCAAACACTGTATGTTAAGTGTACCAACGCTCTGATAAAAATGTATCCGGTATACATGCGTCAATTCCAGATATATAATAAGCAGCAGGCAAAAAAAGTGCCATAAAGAAATGAAAATAACAAGCGCATTGGTTACGTTTTGTGACCTAATTCAACGGGTAATTTATGGTTACAGGTTCTAAATTTCAGTAGAGTAATGTATATCATTTCCTGCAGGTAATCTTCAAAGCTCAGGTCTTTCGAAAGTATAATAGTTTCTTCGTTGGACGATTCAAAAACTTTCACATTCCATTCTTGCATGTACAAATCATGCAACTTTTTATAATACTGACTTTAGTGGCTCAACATTACTGATTAGATCTTGGTTAAAAGAAAATTTAAAAAAATTGACAAACAGAAATCAAAATCGAAGTTCTTTAGTTTTAGTACTAGTTTCAATAGTTTTACAAAATAGCAAGTTGGTGGTTTTTCTCTGGTCTTGTTTGGAATGCTTCCTTGCATGCTGTTATTCCTTCATCGTGTTGGATATTTTTTGCCATGCTTCCTTGCATGCTGTTATTCCTTCATCGTGTAGGATATCACTGTAGATGGAAGTTACAGCCATTGAGATAAGCAGCGTATTGGGTGGGAAAGGTTCACTATTTTTACTTTTAACCAGGAAATCGGTGGTTTCTTGAAAGATAGGATTGGAGTGTTGAGACACGGGCTCTCAGTTGGAAGTCGAGGTATCCAGATATTTTCTCCGCCGGGTTACCATTACCAGTATTGGTTTCCCAGGATTTCCTTGCTATTGTATCTTGGTTAGGAAGTAAAATCTGCCTGTCGTAAGGTTCTCAGGAGTAAGGTATTCTGTTGTTTTTTTCATCTAGGTGTTCCTCTTCAAATATTTCATTGATGAGAGTCATGACGCTTTTTTTGTGTTCTGTGGTTGGGTCATGGTATAAATTATTTGCAGGATCTTTCATCACTATAAATTTCCGTTTGCCTCGTTTACATAGTCTTCTCTGTCCAGTGCTACGACCGCAGAGATTTTGTCGGCTGGTTTAAGGACAACGTCTACTCTGTGCTACAATGATTGTATAGTGTCCTTTTCTGTTTTATCCAGGTTAGATTACTTTGGTCTTTTGCTTGGATTTTGGGCAATGCCACCTGTTACTGATAAAATGGAACACTCCAGATTAGCATTGGAACTTTTTGGTGGGTTCCAATCACTCTTTTCTCGGAACAAAAGTATAGTTTTATCAGAAGATACTCGTTATGTTTCTGCTTTTCATTTTTTAGCAAAATAGCCTTAAGTCTCAATTTTCTGCTGAATTTATCAGTGTCTTTCTGAAGTTGCCCCCTATCGTATGTTTAGGGTCGGGGACAGAAACTGTGACCCTTGGAAAGTAGTTTAATTTATGCTTCCAAAAAGAGACTTTTTTGACAAATTAACCAACGTGTTTTTTTTTTTTTTTTGCTTTTTTTTTTTTTTTTTTTTTTTGATTTTTTGGTGTTTGATTGAGATTGTGATTCTTAAGCTCGTTATTTTGCAATGGTTCTAGATTGTGTTGAATGTTGTTTCCAATGGTTCTAGATTGTGTTGAATGTTGTTTGCTCTATAAGTGGCATTAGACCAAGTTCCCTGCTTCCTGTGAACTAAATCATTCTTAATGGATTGTTTTATTTTCAGTAATTTCATTTTGTTATTGCAAAACTGTAGATGCAAACTGTAGATGCTGCTCTTCCTTGTATGAAACCCCAGACTTCACTTCCATAATGTAGAATCAGGACGGGCAAGTTTGTCCAAACGTGCACACATGTAATGTGGTAATTACCAAACAATACCTTTGAAGTAAGATCACTGATCGTACTAGGAAAATGTGGTCTTTATGGGAGAAGGTTTCATTTTGGATGATACATTTGCTGTTTATATAGAAAATAGGACTGAACAAATGTAATTGCTACTGGGCAGTAGTCTGTGTTCAAGGGTGAACGCAATGACGTGGGTGGGAGAGGTAGAGAGGGGGATGTGAACAAGTGTATCAAGTTTAAACCAAGATTTTAGAGTTTGTTCTGGTAACGTTTCATGTGCAAAAAATGGTTATGCCTGAACACTTAAATTTGTTTACGATCTCTAAATTTACATTCACGTATATAAATCATAAATACAACGAAATCCTTCCCTTACCCCCCCCAACCCCCCCCCCCCAAAAAAAACAAAACAAAAAAACAAAAACAAAACAAAAAAACAAAACAAAAAACAAAAAAAAACAAAACAAAGAAACTAAAGAACATTAGTATAGTATGTCACTAATAAAAAAAGTTAAAAATTAAATAATTTAATACACTGCAGTCTCCCTACGCCCCGATCACTCCTTTAATGTCTGGATGAATCTATCCATTCATCCAGGATGAATCGATACATCTTCCATCCAGCCACTGAATCATCTATTTATCTATCTATTTATATGTCTGTGTGAATATCGATTTATCTCTAACCGTGTGTGTGTGTGATACTTATTCCACATGTCTGATATAGTCCTTACAAAATGTCATACGGCATACATTCAAATCATTGATAAATCCCAATTACAGAGATTCCGCCGGATTTGCAACAATGAACAAGACTTGCTGATGACGCTTGTTCGTTGCTGTTCGCAGGACTACGAGAGCAAGGTTACAAAATTAGGGAACTTAGGAAAATGAAATCTGAGGCATTAATAAGAATAAATATTCAAAATAATGTACAAAAAATAATTCCGTTCATTGTTTATTTCAATAGACGTTCAGCTATGCATCAAAGTATGCTAGACAATATTTAGTGATTTGTAAAAAAAAAACTTTCCTGAAGCTTTCTTGGAATATGTACTTTGGTTACAGGTTACATACAAAATAAGAACATAAGGGACATTTTAGTGAGATCCGAACTACCGAATATCGACAAACCTGGTTGTTTTAAGTGTGAATTTAATATTTGTAATCTGTGTGGATTTCTAATTAATTTAGACATAGTAACTATCTTGAAAACAGGTAGACATTTTAAAATGAAACAACATATTTTATGTGATATACAAATATGATATATGTAGTGTATTGTTTACACTGTAAAAAGCAATATGTAGGGGAAAATGAAAGAAATGAAAGAAATTTACGCGTTAGGATGGAGCGGCATTTATCGGACATACGATTGCAAAGAAAAATACAACATATCACTAAACAGTACAAACTATCCAAAAAAAAATCGTTTGAAAGTGATTGGCATTGAACACAAGATCTGCTGCTCAAAAGCCGATAGAACAAAAAAAGAAAACGTTCTGGGTTAATCGTTTAGGTCCTAAACTCTAGGAGCTCAAATTAATATTCAAATACCACGAAAGGTGTATCCTCAATTGTAGTCTTGCGCATATATATTTTTATTTATTTACCTTTTTATAACTTTTTTCATACGTATTTTTCTATTTTTTAAACTTAACATTGTGCGGGATAATTTCGACAGATCAATTCAGTTACATCTATCTATCTATCTATCTATCTATCTATCTATCTATCTATCTATCTATCTATCTATCTATCTATCTATCTATCTATCTATCAGATAGTCTGTCTGTGTATTTATGTATCTCTAACTATGTGTGTGTGTGTGTGTGTGTGTGTGTGTGTGTGTGTGTGTGTGTGTGTGTGTGTGTGTGATAATTATTCCATAGATTTAATATAGTCTCATAAAATGTCTGAACACTTCATTCATTTTACGTCGGTTGTGCAAATTCTGACACCATATGCCAAGTGTGCTGAATGATCCCTGTGCAGATATAAAGAGGGTATACATTTGGAGAAAACCTGGTGGAAATATACTGTGGCCGTACAGGTAGAGAAGACTGAGAGGAGATAAACAGTGGACTTTCATCTGAAGGTAACTGTGTGGATCTATACAGAGGTCTCGCAGGTGCTGACAACCTGGTGGCGATATACTTCGGCCTTAAAGGTGGAGGAGACAGGGTGACGATAAACACTGACTTACACGTGCAGGATAACGATATACAGTGGCCTTTCAAGTGGAGGACACCGGTTGGAGAAATATGGTAACCTGTGTGTGTGTGTGTGGGGGGGGGGGGGGGGCGCCTCTATGTTAAAATAGAGAATGGCAGAGTCTTGAGGGATGTAATTGTGGAAGTGAATAAAGAGCAGCAACAACAACAATAAGAATAATATTATCATTGCAATAATAATTTTAATGCATCAAGACTAATTTTTTATTAGAATTACAATAATAACACTCATTCAGGAACGAGTAATCATGCGGAAAATGACCATGCAACGTAGTGTAAAATAAGAAAGACCGAATTCCTTTTCTGGCGTGTGCAATATTGATTATTTTCACTCGGCTTTCCCTCTATCAATGGTACTCGTCCAACTTTTGGGTCCAAAAGTTCCTACAAAGTAAAATAGAAATTGACAGTAATAGATTATATATATATATATATATATATATATATATATATATATATATATATATATATATATATATATATATATATATATATATATGGTCACAAGCAACCAATTATTTTATGAACTATGAAACCAGCATATATGCTGTGGTGCATTAAATACCGTATTTAAAAGACTGAAGGTCGCTGATTAGCTGAAATCATGAACGGGAATAAAATAACATAATATTTCATAATTTTTTCAGAATAAGCCTGCGTATAGGTAAATTGTACGCATTAGTAGGCTTCAGAATAAAAGAAAATTTGTATCGCTATCGCCGCACAGGTACTACTGGATGTAAACGGGGAGATCTCAAAGGCTTGGATTTTTATAGTTGGCATCTACAAGGGAATTTTGTCAGAAATACAGCACGCAGCATATCAGCTTCATCGTTTTAAAAGTTTCCTCTTTGACAGATCATTCATAAGATGCATGCGTGATTTGCCGATCTTACCACAAATATATAGTAATTTGACCACATATTAACGTTACGGTATATGAGAATGGAATTAGTTGTCTGTGCCATATATATATATATATATATATATATATATATATATATATATATATATATATATATACATATATATATATATATATATATATATATATATATTTATATATATATATATATATATATATATATATATATCCACTTGCATTCAGTAGTAAGTACATTCCAAAAAAAAAAAGGGACTGTAATTACAATCTAGCTTGGAAAATTTCAGTTAACACAATTTGAACTTTTGGTATTTTTTGTGTTTTATCTTGTGCTTTCTTTACACAGCGTGCTAGTCGGTCTATTCAGGTTGGAGGTGTGCAACCCAACTGATGTATCGACTATTCCACCCACCTACCAGTCAAACCTGAACATAGCCCAATCAATAACTTTGGAATACGTGTCAGGTTTGTGTTTCCGGTCAACGAATACATTCCATTTACTCGGACCTTATCCCTAGTCTCGTCTCATAACGCTTTATCCTAATAACGTACGTCTTATTGGACATAGAGGTTAGAGAATTTGGAGGATGGATTTTGTTATGCTATACTAAGGCATATGTGTGTCGAAAAACAGAAACAACGCGATTGATTGATTGTATAATTTGCCAAAGTTAAAGGATTTGTAAGGAAAAATGCCGCGCTAGTCACCCAGTTAAACAAGCAAGGAACGACTTCTGACTAATTAATACCCAGGACGAAATTGACGACAAAATTGTAAATAGACTGCTGACCAATATTATCACCGGAAACAATTAAGCTTTTACTTTGTTGCAGTCACAGTGAGAATTTGTGCGAGTTTGCCTGTGTAAAGGTCCTAGATCTAGGTGATTGTCACTATAGATTAAAATAGTCATAACTTAGGTATGTCTCATCATGTGTTCATTAAATGTTCAGTTTATGCTGAACATTTACCCTTATTCAGGAACCCTAACTGTCAAAATACAAATCTGACTATATTTGAACGTATATTGCAATGAAAGGCGGAGTTATCTCCACTCTGGTGATCGGTCAATTCAAAACATGAAACAAAATGAAAAACGATCTCTCTCTCTCTCTCTCTCTAGATATATATATATATATATATATATATATATATATATATATATATATATATATATATATACATACACATACATACATATTACCATTTTGGACAGTTGGGGTTATTAGTCCACCATTTAGGATAGTTGACTCCATCTGTAAATCCCGCAGGCAAACACCACGCCCTAAGTGTACACTAAAATGAAAGATACCATCATTTATTCCTTTTGTTTCTTAAGGAAGAAATAAAAATTGAAAGAAAGAAGCAAACAAACATAGAAATTGATATCACATTATTTTTCCTACCAAGGGAGGTATAAACAGTTTTTATTTAGCCTGAAATCCACAATCAGTATTAAAGGACTAAGGCCATGTTGATTGTTTTTCTTCAGATACAGAAAGATTTGTCTCCCCTGGAAAAAGGTGTATGGGGTTGATCTTTCATAACAATTTTGTTGACAGGAGTACACTTTAAGTTGGGAGAGCAATGTATGAATTGCCTCCCCTAAGCGTTCTTTGTACATATGCTCCGTAAATTTAATATAACAACTGCTACAAGACTAAAGTTATCGTATTCAGTTCTATCGATCTTGACCCTAAAAGACATTCTCACCGAAACCCATAAGAAAGAGACAGTGAACTATTTCCATATAAAAAATAGTTATGCAAATAAAACGACTGAGATAGATAGATAGTCAACACATTTACGGGTTGAAAAAATGGCTGATTATGAGATTATCTGTTTTAATGTCCAACTTTAATGTTTGAAATGTCAAACTAGTATTAGATAAGTAATATTTCATTTATTAATGTACGAATTTATTTTTTTATTATACTTATAGTTTATGTATGTATTTAACATGTAAGTTGATGTATTGACATACATTTTTAGGTAATAAAGAGTGATGTCAAGAAACCTACGTTTTAAATCATACCGAGCCAATAAAGAAACCTCATAATAGATGAGCAAATCTGTAGATACGGTTTTCTGATTATCTTTATTGTTACAAGGTGGTCACAATGACATGGAGACAAATAAATTAATGAGCGTTGGTGGAAATAATGTTCGTTTGTTTTTTGTTTTTTTTTTGTTTTTTTCACCTGCGGCTACCTCATGTCAGCAAGTCAGTGAGAAGAAAAGCTTGTTCTGTTGTTGTTTGTATTCTTCTTGTGGGTCTTGGAACTAGATTTTTCAAGATGGTGTAAAACGCACAAACAAAAACACAGATCAGCCATCAATTTTGACTCGACCTTCAGCTGTCGGATTCAGAGGTGAAGCTTAAGAGCAAGACCATAATCCATTTAGCTAACGACACTTACACTGCACATAATCCATTTAGCTAACGACACTTACACTGCACATAATCCATTTAGCTAACGACACTTACACTGCACATAATCCATTTAGCTACCGACACTTACACTGCACATAATCCATTTAGCTACCGACACTTACACTGCACATAATCCATTTAGCTAACGACACTTACACTGCACATAATCCATTTAGCTAACGACACTTACACTGCACATGCAAATGAAATCCTAATGTGACAGAAGATGATGCACAAAGCGTTCTTTTAATACTACGTGTTGTTACTTACTACCGATGGCTGGGTTGGGTCCTCTCCACATATGCATGTATTACAGTAGACCCTGTCGTGTTGTCCGGGGTTCAGCAAATGGTCAAATATTAGGCATCCTGTAACAATGGTAATAATGATAATGATTGTGGCTGTGATGATGATGATGATGATGACGGTGGCTGTGATGATGACGATGATTGTGGAGGTGGGGTGATGGTGATGATAATCTTGGTGGTGGTTGTGATAATGTCGATGGTAGTGGTGATTTTGATGGTAGTAGTAACCATAATCATCTCCATCAACATCATCATTGGAAGGGACCATAATAGCAGTAGTAGTTGTAGCATCGATAGTAGAAGCAACAGCACCAGTAGTAGAAGTATAGCGCAGAACTATTGCTATCTTCAAGACAGAAAGGGAGGAAGGAAGGAAGGACAGTATGTCAATATAAGTGTGTAACGGCACCTCAGCATAATAATGACTATATGGTGCCAATCATAAATACAGTTCTAACAATGTAAAATAAAAGAATTCTACAAAAACATGAACTACTACAAGATACAAACAAATAAAGATGTTAAAGTTCTGTTAAATTAATATAAAATAAAATATAAAGGTAAAAAAAATAGGAAATAGAAAGGCAACATACCACGTTTGCACGAGCAATTTGGGTCACTGGTATCTTTACACCATCTGTTGTAATCGTCAACGCAAGCCTCACCACATCCGCATTCACTGGAGTGAAGGAAAAGGTATGTTAATCGTTCAATTATGCGATGAATGTATCCATTATGGCAATCAAAATTTAAAAAAGACTTGTTGATAAAAGATAAATATAATTGGATATGCATCTATCTGTCTGTCTATTCGAACTTTAATTAATATAGTAATCAAACAAGGAAATATAGATATAGACACAAATTTCAAAGACATGAATTTTGTTGATGAACATGCACAAAATTATAACATGTATGGAATCAGTACAAATGCTCAACCTCTAAACTTCAGTGAAAGAAATGTTTGTCTCATTTTTTTAGAAGATAAACATTTTTAAAAAATGATAAAATGTAAGAAACGGATACTTTTATGACGAATTGTTTTATCTTCGCAGTTGCTTTGTTTCAGTTTGCTAAAAGCCTTTTTTTTGGTCGAACAAATAACCCCTTAATCTTTTTTTTCTTTTTTCTAAACTTATTTTCTTGTTCGTAAAGTTCAGTAATACTTTGTATTTTAAATCATTGTTCAGAATAAGATGTAGTCATATATAACTGAGTACCTGTTCTGCTGAGGTAGAAAGAGATATAGAAGGAGATCACTATATATATATATATATATATATATATATATATATATATATATATATATATATATATATATATATATATACCTTGCTGGACATACTGTCAGTACGTTCTTTACGACCAGGGTCAGTAATAACACAGCAACAAAGCCAAAGAACTTCATT